>PVKS010022046.1:0-34293 GCA_004027875.1 Aplodontia rufa | reverse complement strand
GGGTACCTGGAAGCAGGACACCGTCTAATGGAGGTTAGGCCAGGGGTTATATAGATTTTGGGTATGAGCATAATTAACATTCATGCAAAGCAGGCAATGAGAAATGCATCAACTCCATTGGTCAAAATCTATGTAAAACAGGCATTGAAACTGGTCAAGGTCACCATTGGTTAAAACAAAAGGTGGCAAATACTTCCTACTATCCACCTGTGACCACCCCCATCTTACTCAGGGACTAGGGTGAGCCTCAAGGTCTTTTTGCATTTGAATGCCCTGAGCACACCCTGTCAATCACTCTCTGCCTCTGCCAGCTAGCTCTTGATAGGGGCCCTCTGTCCTGACTACCTAGCCATTTCACTATCTCTCCTAAACCGTCTCAGTGGTAGGTGGAAGCCTGAGGTGGAGAGTGAGGCTCATTTGTGGAATCCAGGATTTAGTTTTGTCCTGCCTGAGACCAGGTGCTCTGCTTCCTTCCTGTGCTTTGGTTGGAAGATTTCATAAATCTCTGTTCTTGCCTTGGTCAGTTCACTGGCTCCTTGTCAAACAACAAAAAGAAATGCCACAATTCTATCAATCATCTCTGTTTAGGAATTTCCTGATGCCATCTGCCCCTGGGCTAGAGCTTCCTGAGCACCCCAGCTCCTCAGACTCTCCTAGGACTTGCTGCCCCGTAGTGAGCTCCGTCACCCAAGCCCTTTCTTGCCCAGTTCCATCCAACTTCTCGTCCTCTCTTAGTTCAGTTACTGAGGCACCTGAGTAAGTAGTGAGTAACAGAGACTATTGAAATAAATCCAGGTTTACAAATAAGTGAAGATTAATATAGAATGACAATGAATATTCTTGTCTTTGAGTTCATACTGACTTGTTTCTGCCTGCTTTCATTTCTCATGCTTTGCTCCATGTCTTTTTTATAAAAAATGTTTTGTTATAACTGTAGCTTTGAATTCCCTTTAATGGAAGCCAGGAAGTTCTGGTTTTATTGTTATATTTTCTTTGTTTCATCACCTTTGTCACAATCTCTGAGACCTTGTCTATTTCTTGTCTTGTCTTTTCTCCCTCTTGCCTTCTTTTCAATCAACTGAATGAAAATCAAGAAGTATGCATTCTGTTTTATAAATAATCATGCATTCTGTTATATCAATAGCAGTAAATTAAGGAAACACAATGTCAAAGATAATTAGCATGAAAAGAGACCTAAATGATTGTAAATTCTAACTCACTTAGTTTTCCATTATAGGAATTAGACCCACAGTTTAGTAAAAGCTATGGAATAGTAACGTGATCACTGAGTGAACCTGCAGAGCTTGTGTTTATGATTACTTCCCTAACATCCTGGCCTACATATCATGAGAGGAAAAGGCTGTGAACTGAGGCTACTTCATCATTGTCTGCCATGCATAGCCTCCAGCACTTGGTCTGTAAGGCTAGAAAACTCTTTTTTTGATACTTTACCAAGGATACTTTACCACTGAGCCACAACTCCAGCCCTTTTCATTTTTTATTTTGAGAAAGTGTCTTTCAGTTGTTCAACCGTGGGAAAGATCTTCTAAGAATCAACTGACAAACCACAGATGAGAGATAAGTGGCTAAAACCCATAATATTAAAATGAAGCTTTTCAAATAGCCAATAGAGACCATTTAATAGTAAAATAGGGAATGAAGAAAAACATAAACAAAAGGAAAACCAATCCAAATGAACAGATACATGAAAATATGCTTAAATTAATTGAATATGAGAGAAAGATAAATTTGTTGACAGTCAAAAAATCACTTGACACTTTCATTAAAATGACAAATATCACTTTTTTTTTGGCAGTGTTTTGGGGGAAAGGACTCCCTGGCACATTGCTACTGAAAACATAATTTGACATAAGTTTTAAAATGATATGTTTAATTGCAGTGTGTGTATAAGAAATTGCCGTTGCAATATTGTTATTTGTGACCAAACACCAGAGAAAAATGTTCCTCAGGATGACTCAGTGAAAGACTAGTGAAAACAAATCATCCAGTATTCAAACTCTGGATGGAATGCAATGGAGTTTTAACAAAGAAGGAAAAATATCTCTTTATGTCGATAAGGAGCCATCTCCAAAGTATAAGAAATGGCATGTATTGAGGGACTCCCCATATCCTTGGATCTGTGAATCCAATAGAAAGTGCACCAGAAGGGGGCACTGTTAATGATTAAAAGCTGTCTATAGGTGGAGGGACCGTACCTGGAACAGGAGGGAGATTAAGTTTTCATTGCATTTTTCTTTGTAATTTTTAGAAAACTTTTATGTATGCATTTCCATTTTTTAGTTTATTTTTAAAGGACAAAATATAAAGTCTAAACAAAGATACAATAAGGAAATGTAAATGGAAAAAAACAACTCTATTCATGTTTCTGCTAATTAGAAATATGAGTAACAGGGGTGTTGTGGTTTGGATATAAAGTATCTCCCAAAAGCAAACGTGTGAGACAATGCAAGAACATTCAGAAGTGAAATGATTAGGTCGTGAGATACCTAACGTAATCAGTGGGTTAACCCAATGACGTTGATTACCTAGGTGGTAACTTAGGCAGGTAGGATGTGGCTGGAGGAGGTAGATCATTGGTGTTGGGCATTTGGGGTTTACATTTTGTCCCTTGTGAGTGGAGCTCTTTCTGTGTCCAGGTTTCCAACCGTTGAGCAGCTTTACTCCACCACACCCTTTCACCATGATGTTCTGCCTCATCTTGGGCCCAGAGCTAGGGTGTCAGTCAACCATTGATTGAACCTCTGAGTCTTTGAGCCCCAAATAAGTTTTCCTCCTCTACATTGTTCTTCTCAGGTCTTTTTGGTCACAATGATGAAAAACTGATTAAAATAAGGGGAGATAGGATAATACTAAACATTTTCTAGAGAGGAAGAATTTTCTGATCCTTCTGATTTAAGGCTCAGAGCAAAAAACCCAGCAACAATACAAAAGTTCCCCACCTCTGAAACAAATTGGCAAAAAAGGAGATTAAAACAAAAATAAAATTAGTATATAGGTTGGGACATTGTAGGAGATTACATAGGGAGAAAGTGATGCAACGTGGGCCATGACTGGTATTCCATAACATAGTAGAATAACTGAGTCTATGATAACTTCTGAAATATTTCAATATAACTTTAAAAGAAGAGTCTTAAGTTTCCCAGTACAGAGAAATGATAAACATCTAAGGAGATGGAAATGCTAATTACTCTGACTTGGTCATCATACATTATATGCTTATGTCATAGTATCATACTACATTCCATAAATATGAGCAAATATTATGTGTCAAATAAAAATGTTAAAAGGTAGTGGAGTCTTGAGGTCAAATAGCTGTTGGGGGAATTGATTGAGTAAACAGGTTGGCAAATGAGGAAAGTTAAGGGGGACCACCATTCTTGGCTCCAACAATCTCTGAAATTATAGCCAGGGTCACTTGCTTTGAGAAGAGATTTCCTCTCTTAGGAAAGAGACTTAGACCATTACTCTTTAAATTTTAATGTGCAAACAGGTCATCTGGGATCTTAGTAGCATGGAGAATCCTTTTCATGAATTCTGGCTGGGTCCTGAGAGTCTGAATTTCTATGGAGCTCCAGGTGCTGCCATGTGGTCATTCTGCATACCACCCCACACTAAGGAGTAGGCGTTCCATTTTTTTTTTTTTAATAGAGGTGACTAAATAGGCTGCCAAGCACATCAAAAGCCTGTCAGTGGTGGGAAAAGATGCATTTTAATGGGATGGTTGTCAGAATCATTTTGTTTCCAACACCACCATCAATAGTCCACATTTAGGAGATACCCAGGGTAACCAGGTATTAAAACTTATTCCAAGAAGTTCAATGGTACATGGAGAGAGGTGGAAAATAGGTAGGCACTTAGAGTGGAGTTGATATTGTTCCCCTTGCGATCACTGTTATCATTCTTTCTTCTCCTCTTCCTCCTCCTCCTCCTCCTCCTTCTTCTTCTTCTTTTTGTGTGTGTGTTTTGGGTCCTCATTTTAATTTTGCATTTTTCCAAGGTAAGCTAGCTACCATCATTTCATGTTTGAGTATCATTAAACTGTTTGTAACAAGACACTTATACACCTATCTTATTTCTCAAGTCTTCCATTTAAATCTGTCAACATAAATTCACTGCATTACCTTTGTAAAGCAGAGTCTTGTGCTATTAATTTTGCAGCTTCTCTCTTCATTAATTGTGAGTACTTTTACAAAATCTCATTAAACAAATACTGAGAACCTAAAAATGTGCAGAAGCTGTCCTAGGTGCTAGAGATTCATCAGAAAATAAAATGAACACCCTCAACCTGTGGAGGCTCCCTTACGAGATTCTACAGAAAATGAGATTCCCTCATGATGCATTTTTAGACTTATTGAACATATTAATATATGTCATCCAACTATGTGTACAATGGGTAATTAATCTTAGTTAAAGGTCTTTGGGAAGAAGTCTTTATTTTTAATTTTTTTGGAAGTTTTAAGGTCTTTTTGGCTTTTCATAGTTTGATTAATAAGTTCTGAAATAAGTGTTAAGTAAATCCATACATCCATCTCTATTCTTTTTTGTTTTATTCTTTTATCTGGAATGTATATAACTGATTTCCTTTGAATGTCAATGAATGCAGATTTCTCTGCTTGCATTTACTATTTCTGGGCCCATTTTGTTTGTTGTTTTATTGTTTTTATTTCTGAATTTAAAAAAGTACCTAGCTAAATATCTGACCATAGACTTCGTATCATTTGTCCCTCAACCTGCTTCCCCTTGAGAAGTTGTTCAACTCTAGTTTCCACTTTATCTAGGGGAACCTTTTTTGCTTCACACTCATCGGTTCCCTTCATCCTTGCATCCTTCAGATGTTTTCTACATCATCTTGCTCTCAAATATCCTCTGGCTTTTAGAGCTGCACCACATGTCTTTTCATCTCCATTGGTTTTACCTTTAATCTACTTCTGAACTGACATCCAACCTTGGAAAGATTGTGCATGAAGATATTTTGAGATTCTCTTTGTTCTTTTCTCTCTATATTTTTTAAAGCCAGCTTCTTCAAATTTTTATTTGTCTGTTTATTTCTATTGATTTTACACTGAGAAATTCTTTTCTCCATCATAGGGATGTGGATAGCTTCTTCTTCTTTGTTTACTTTGGGTTTGATTTGCTGGTTTTAAAGGTGCTTGAAAATGTTTCAAATGTTTTCTGTAGTTTAATGGCACACTGCATAAGAAATCACTCAGTTACTTTTCCAGAAGTCCTTTGTCTGAGGTTGTATTGTGTTAATGCATTTATGTTTAGCAGACAGGGTGAAGTAATATGCATCTGAAGCTTCTATAATTCTGCAAAATTTATCTGACTCATCAGAGTTTGATGATGTGATACCACCCCTTGTTTTAAGGACTCAAGTAGCCCTCAACAATCTTTCATAACTAAGTGCCCAAGATCTCTTTTGATGCATGGGCAGGATCACTCTGTGGAGCATGCCTACTTCATGGCTATTGTGGATTACAGTATTCAGTTCAGCCTCAGCATCTGTCATCAGAGGATTGTAGGGAGGATAGCGGTATGAGATACAGATTGCAACCCTAACACCAACACAAGGGCAGCAAATCCAAATACATATGATTTTGTGTGAGAGATCAGAAATGTGAACTTCATGGAAATAATACATGACCCCCAAAATGAGATTCTCATACAATATACTTTAAAAATTGCTTGACATACTGTAACACATAGAAAGGAAAAACAGGAGCAGCGCAATTAAAACAGGTAAAAATACCACCTTTAGAACCACATGTTCTGAAGATGTACCACCAACTGAGCAAACTGAGAAACTGAGGACCTCCCATAAATTTCAGTCATCTTTCTCTCTGTTCCACTTAATTTAAACAAAGAAGAAAAGTCAGAAGAATCAACCTAAGGATGATAAAAGCCTAGATTTCGTTTTATTTTTTTTAGAAAGAGGGACAGAGAGAGAGAGAGAGAGAAAGAATCAATTTTTATTCAGTTTTCCTTGTGAACTTAGTTTTTCCGAGACTCTGTTGTGTACATGGTGCTCGGGTTTGAACTCACGTACTTGTGCATGCCGGGCAAGTGCTGTAACAGCTGAGCCTCCGCTCCAACCCCAATGTGTTGGATCTTTGAGAAAATAACTACTGTGTGCTGGCTAAGAAAAACCCAAGTCTTTATACATCCACCTATAATCTATGCAGTTAAAGAAATGGAGATGGGGTAAAAATTCAATGCACATTTACAAAGCGAATAATTAAAAAGAAAAGAATCTGCACTACCACCACCAAAACATTCTGTATGCCCTTGAACATGTGATAGAGCATTCATACAAAAAAGATAGTCAAGTGGCTGGGGTGGTTGATCCAGCTTGCCTGACATGTGCAAGGACGCAGGTTTGAACCCCAGCACCACGTACAAAATGAAGTGTCAGAGCAATGAAAGCCACATGAAAAACTAAAAATTTATTCTCTCTCTCTCTCTTTCTCACTGCCCCCTCTCTTAAAGAAGAAAAAAGAAAATGATGGTCAAAACCTGATAACTATTTCTGTTGTCAAGGCCTATGGATTTTGTTGTACTTTTATCCAAAATTCCTCCTTTAAAATTTTCCTCACCCTGTAAGTCAATGGGTTCTTCATAGGAGTTTTCTGTTGGAAGGAAAATACCAACAGGGCAATGAGATGACTTAGAGAGGAAAGTATTGGACATTTTTTCCTGACTCACCTAATGTTTTTTTAACTATAGACAATAGATCACAAACTTCTTATTTTCTATTCGCTGACAATGGCGGTAGTTATGTCAGGGTGATAAATGTCCTGGATTATGCCTGATGCCCCCAGCCTTATAGTAATAGCATTCTTTCACTAGGAAAAGTGTCCTGATTTGGACAATTGCTGTATAATGTTACTATGAATTGAGGAATCAGTGATCCAAATTAAAAACCTGAACTTCAGAAGCTTAGAGTTCTGCCAAAGTCCCTAAAATCAAACAAGCATACCAGAAAACCCAAAAGAGACAAATGACATAGTTTCTGGTATAAATTATTAGCAGACTGTTAGTGAACCATCATGTGTTGAAGAGGGACAATGAGAAGTTCAGGGGAGACTGCCAATAATACAACAGAAGTACTTCTTAGGAAGAACAGGAAAACAACAGGCAAAAACACTTTGCTTTGAAAATTGCAGCATAATTCTCAAATGGCAATTTGTTTAATCCTCATACCAACCTAATGCTAGAAAACAGCAACAACCCATAAGGTGAAGTTCACATGCTATAAATGTTGAATATCAGCTTTGTGCAGAAATCACAGAATCCACTTCTTGTGTCCTTTCTGCCTCCTACATCTGCTGGGATGGACTTGGATGGAAAAGGAATAGCAGAATAATTTGCACCAGGCCTCTCCTTTCTCTCTGCTAATATCTAACATCCAATTAATCTCCCTAATGTTTGGTCCAAGAGAACAAAGTTATACCTAAAAGTCAAATATAATCTTAATGAAGCCATAATAAGCCTAATTTCTTCAATTATTGGACCCTTCCTTTTTCTGAAGTGGGGTAATACATCCTCAGTCAGATAGTGCATATGCATACACACATATATTCTTGTGTGCATATATGTGCATGCACACACAAATATGCATGCACACTGCACACACAATGCACAAATGAACATATAGGTGAACACGTGTGCATATACAAACATGTATGTGTATACATTGTGCTTGTGTGCATGTAGGCACGTTTGAATAAGTGCACATGTGTGAAAATGTGTGCATATGTGATTGTGCACACATGTTTTGTGTGTGAGTTCACACGCGTGCGTATGTACACCTATATTTTTGTGTGTGCATGTGAAAACTGTGAATGTGTTTTTAGGAGTGTGAACATGTGTCAGAGTGCATGAACTAATGTGTGTGTGCCTGTGTTTACGTGTATGTACATGAACATGTATCTGTATGCATAAAGTGCTATACATGTGTGTGCAAATACATGCACACACCTGTGGAAGCATGAGCAATGAACACTTGTGTGTCCGTTTCCTGTATGTGCATGTATGTGCACAGGCTTGTAAGTGCTTATGTATTTGTACATACATCTGTACACAAATGAAGTGCATAATGCTGTTCTGTGTTTGTACATCTTTGCATATGAATACACATATGCCTGGACATGAGTATTCCTTTTTGCACATTTAAGGGTGCATAGATGTATGAGCACATTTGCATTTATACATGTGTTTGTGTATGCATGCATGCACAAAAACAAGTGTTTGCACATGTGTGCATGAATGTGTGCACACATCTGCATGTGTGTATATAGGGATGATTCGTGCATATACATTTACATGTGTTTCTACAATCGTGTGCATAAATGTGTGTGAGTGTATGTGTGCATGCACATGCACAGTCACACACATGCATTCACATTTGAATGAGTACATATGTATACATGGATGAGAACACATGTGTGTTCGTGTGTGCACATGTGCACTTATATATGCAGACATCTGTGAATGTGTTCATACATATGTATACATGGATGTGTATATCCATGTGTGCAGTTGTGCAAGTGAAAATGGGCACACATGGAAATGTTTCTTTGCACACATGTGTGTATTTATGCTTGTTTTTGTATGTCTGTGTATGAGGGTGCTTGTGTACATAATTTTGTGCAAATCTGTATCTATGTGCATGTTTAAGGCTGTATTCCTGTTCACACATGTGGATGCCTGCGTATGTAGTTGTGTATTTATTATGGACACTTAAGCATACATGCATGTGTATTTATACAAATGTGTGATACATGTACATATGTACACTTGTACATGTGCACAGGTACATATGTGTACACACTCATGTATACATGTAGAAAACAGGGTCTCAGTTGCTATGCACATGTACAGTACAACTGCACATACAAAGGCATGCACACATTACACACACCCAAATTTCTATACACATGCATAAATCATGTGCACACACATGTAAATCACAATTCATAGGCAGTCCTTCATACATGAACACACATTTCCACACACAGGCACAAACACAAGCATACATATACAGTGCGTACATGCATGCATGTACATATGCATGTACATACAGCAATATGCACACATACATATACACAAATGTGTAAAGTCCTCACACATGTACATGTAGGCATATATGCAAACACAGGCACACACGTAAACCACCAAAGAGATACACACTATATGCATATACATGTACACAAGCACACACATTTTCACACATAGGCACACATGTATACATGAATGGATATGCACATACTTGCACATCCACACACATGAGCACTTTGACATTACTTCATATGCCTGTATATGTGTGCACATGTATGCACAATGTGACAGCACACATACATATACATACACAGGCATATGCACATACACTTGCATGTATTGACATGGATGCTCACACATGTAAATAAATGTGCACACAAATATACAGACATGTACAGATGCATGGATGAGGCAAACCAAGCATGTATATGAACATATTGTGCAAAAATATGCATGCATGCCTATGTTCACATTTATACTCATATTGTTACTGTATGTAAACATGAATGCACATGTGATTTACATTTCTGTATGTTCACCCATATACGTACAAGTACTTACACATATGCACACAAGCATACACATATATGCACGTATGTGCATATACACATGTGTGCAAAGCAAGCCTAGCCCTTCCCAGCTCTCTTGATTCCTGGCTAGCTTGCATACATATCCTTTCTGCATAACTACCTTTCTGCTTCTCTGCCACATTGTGACATAGCTTGTGAGCCCTCAGTAGCTTGCAGCAATATGCTAATTTGCCTCTCTACCTTTGAGCCAAATAAACCTCTTTCTTTACAAATTTACAAACATCAGGTATTTTATTATAGCAGCATAACATTGATAGGACTACAGGAAAGTCAGGTCCGAGAGAAAATTGGAGGTTGGGAAGAAGTCATAGAAAAAGAAAAGATCCTCAATTGAAGTTGGAGTCACTGAGTAATGCTGAACAATGACATTTAGCTACCCCTAAAATCTGATAATTTGAACGGCAAAAACAATACTAATGTAAGGAATGTACTGTTGTCCATACCGCACTTAGAGATTAAGTGACCTTTACTTCCTCATGATTAACCCCCACACTGGACACTACTCAGAGGAGTTTCAGAGTCAGATTGATTCAATCATCCTGTGCTCCTCTCTTCTCAGCTACAACACTTCTTGCAGATTATTTAACTCCTCTGTAACTTAGTTTTCTCATCTATAAAATGGTATGCAGTAATATTTACATCACAGGGTTTTAATAGGGCTAAGTATACACGTGCAAACTTCTGTTTTTTGTTTGTGTGTTTATGTGATAGTGTGGATTGGGCTCCGAGCCTCACATATGCTAGGCAAACACTCGACCTCCAGCCCATAAACAAACTTCTTAAAGCAGCCTTTGGTACACAGAAAATCACTCAAAAAGACAATCTATAATTCAGAGAAGAAAGATTCAAATGAATAGCTACAGAAAAATAAAATAATTAATGGAACCGACAGCAATATAAGTAGTCACAGGATTTTGCACCCTCATCCACGAGAAGACAAAGCTAGGTCTATGGAAAAATTTGCCTGTGTCACTGTGACCAAAATATCTGATAAAAACAACTCAGTGGAGGAAAAGTTTTTTGGTGGCTTAATGGTTTCAGTCCATAGATATCAGATTCCATTTCATTTAAACAGCACATCCAGAGCAAAAGGCCCAAAAGAAGAAAACTGTTCAGCTTACAGAAGGGTTGGGAAGCAGAAAAAGAGAAGGAAAAGGGGCCACAGGATATCTGTACCCTTCTAGGATATGACCCAAATGACCCACCTCCTGCAGCCATTCCCACCCTCCTACAGTTACCACCTAGTCAGTCAATTCAAACTATGATGACTGATTTGGTCATATCTCTCACAATACAATCATTTTATCTCTGAACATTCCTGCATTTACAGGAGCTTCTGGGGGCACTCCTCATATCCAAACATGAATATATTCAGTGGAAGATCTTGAGCTCACACTAGCTCCTTTGTTATGCTCACAAAGCAGCCTGGTCTCCAACAAGAGTGTTTGAAATTATAGCATTATGATCTCTAGAAAAGAATATACTTCATTAGGAATCACCAGATTTGCACTGTGACTTATACATGTGGGTTTATTCACTATGAATCTCACTGAAAGGCTGTATACGCCTGGGTTTAGTTCAGATAGGCAAAATACACATATACAGGTGTGGGACAGAGAGAAAAACCATGAATATGATGACTTTTCCATGTTGCCACTTTGGAGAGACCCTTCCTCATCCCTCCTCACACTACTACAGGGGTCTACAGAAGGGAGACACTGTAATATGGTTCTAGAGATGATACATGTAACCATTGAGGAAATTTAGACTACCAGTTTATTCTATTTTATTAAATCATGAGATTTAAATATTAAGTACAAAATGCCTCCCACATGCAGGAGGCATTCACAGCGTTTGTTTCAGCCCATTGTGAGGCTCTACAATTATTTTCAAGGCAATAGATTTTTTTGTTAACTCATCAAGTTTTTTTTTTTTCATTCTAATAATAGGAATTGAATCCAGGGACACTATGCCACTAAGCTGTATCCCCAGCCATTTTTAAATTCTTTTTATTTTGAGACAGGATCTCACTGAATTTCCCAGACTGGTGTCAAATTTGAGGTCCTTGTGCCTCAGTCTCCCAAGTAGCTGGCATTACAGTTGTGTACCATCACATCCCATTCATTATCAAGTTTTAATGAACCTATCGTTTATAAAATGGAATTGTGACTCAGAAAGATTCATGGAAATGTAGAAGATAAAACTAATAATGCTAATTCAAGATAAATATTGACAAATGTGACTGATTCCTTCCACATTTAGTATAAGTACTGATTAACTGTGTTACAGAATAAGAAGAAAGACAATCTAATTTAATCTGAAGTTGGCCAGGAGTGGTCAAAGGTGTAAGAGAACCTCCCAGGATGGTGCCCAGCACAAGTGAAGACACTGCAGCAAGAGGGAAACCAATGAGGTCACAGGGCACTACAGAGAATGTCCAGGCAGAGGTGTGTGGGGACAAGCAGTGGAATTCATGATTTTTCATGCACGTTTGTGATCAGTTAAATGTGCAACATGTTCAGTGCAGATGCAAGTGAAACACTCATGCCCCAATGTCCTTCAGATGACTGAGGAATAAAACCTAAAGTTTAGACAGGAGGTCTTGGTGCAGGTCATGGATTTTGGATTCATCATCAAGAAAAAGGAAAATGATGCTACTCACATGCATAAAGTAGCTTGTTGAGAAACCAAAGACTGAGTCTCTGTAGATGCCCATAGGACACTATATAGGAAACTAGTAGGAAATGATGGGAGAAAAGGGGAGGATGAGAAAATAAGAAGACAGAAGAGACAAAAAGGTCCTGGAGGAACCCAACATATTAGCAGAGCAACCACAGTAAAAGGGAGGACACGCTCCTCAGATTTAGAAATACCAATATCTCCGTGAAATGGAAGAGAGAAAGGCACATTTTACTGGGTGGAGAACTAAATGGGTAATGATGATAGATTCCATCATCTGCCATATTGAATATCCTGAGATCATATCCGTATAAATAAACAATTGAATAAATGCAGCAGCAGGGATAAGACAGAAAACAAGAAATAAAGAGCTGGCCTTTGTGAATAAAGGAAATAATGTTTTGTGTTATTGTTGTTGTTGTTTTGTTTTGTTTTTTTAATGTATGAGTCCTTCGTAAGTTTCTGAAAATTGAAGAGATGGTTGAAGACACGGGATACAGGGCATGAGAGCTGCAAACATAAAAACTTAATATTCTTGAGTTCACAAAATCCCTGGCTGCTTACATGTCATCCCCTCACAAATTGCCATCATTTTTATTATAAATTGGTGGGGAGGGGTGTGATTAATATTTGGAGTGCTTTGGCAATTTATCAGTGTTTAGGATAGATTCCCTGCCAGGACTTCTCCAGCATGGAGAGGCATAGCAGAAATACAGGTGAATCATGTTAAGGAAGGCACAGTTCTCCCAGTGGAGACCTAGGGAATATTGTCTTACCAAAAGAGGTAAGGATACATAGAGAGTGGGCATGGACACTGACCAGAAGAAGAGGCTAGCATGACCCTTTCTCAGGATGGTGTGCCCTTGAAAGTGTGATGGAAGTACCTGCAATGGGTGAGTGCAGAGTGTGTGATGATGGGTAGCTACAGCTGCTGGAATATCAGTCATTTAGCACGTGAGAGACCAGAGGAGAGTGAAAAGGGGTTTAGATTTCTAGAGCATATCCTGCAGGGGCTCAGATCCTGGGAGGAAGTTTTAGGATTCCAGCAGTTGAAAAAAATATGCAAGGCACAGTTAGGATGGTAGACATGCTTTATTTGAAGGCAGCAGCAGCCCCCTCAGTCTTTGTAATAAGCCTTTTTCATGTGCAGGCCAAATAAAGGCCTGATGCCAGCAGGCAACCACATGTAACAATATCACAAGCAGATATTTAAGATCTTGAGTATATATTCTGAATCAGGGTGTTTATGACCTTGACTACATAGTAAAACATAGTGGGCCTGAAGTGTTGGCAAGGGAGCCTTATTATAACCATCTTAAGCCTGCCCCCAAAGGGTTTTCTAGAGCTTAGGCAGCAGAAGTTCTTACAAAAGGAGAAAAGTGCTTACACTTTTCACGTGCTGAGGACAACAATTACTGACTTTCTACCCTATCACAACATTAGTGTGTCTACACACCATCCTTTCTCCTCCTTCCTCCCAACTTTCTGTCAGCCATTGTTACAGGTGGGCTTCCCAGGGAAGCAGACTTGAAGAAGTTGTGCTGGAAATTTCTTCGGGAGTACTTCTATGATCAACACCTGTGGAAGGGCAGGACAGGGAGGAGAAGGGTATGGATGGTTTCAGAACTGTTGTGACTGGAGGCAAGGGGGAAGGTTATTAACACGGCATTTTGAACCTGGATGGTGACAAAGGAAGACGGAGAAATTGTTCAGTTCTAGGTGTGTTTGGAAAGAAGAGACAACAGCATTTACTGAGGAGTTGAATGTGGGGTACAAGCTTTTTAAGGAATTAAAGAAAGTTGCCTGGGTTTTGACTTGAACAACTGGAAGAAAAGGAAAGTGAAGAAAAGAAAAGATTTGGAGGGTCAATTGGGTGTGGTAATGCACACTTGTAATTTTAACTGTTCAAGAAGATTGCGAGCTTCAGATCAAGTTGGGCAACTTGGTGAGACCCAGTCTCAAGATTTTAAAAATAAAATAAAATGATCTCAGTGGCAGAGCACTTGCTTAGCATTCAATTCCCAGGAATTAAAAAAACAGAGAAATAAATGAAAGATTGGGAAGGAACACAGAAGCGACAGATTTGGGGAGAACTGGAAGGTCTGTTTTAAGCATATTCCATGTTATAATGATTTATCTCCACGGAGATCTAAAATTTTTTGAATAATTTGGAAATATTTTCAAATCATTCCAGTAACAGTCCAAACTTCTTGCTTTCATTTCTTTACATAGCTCAGTGTTATACAGTTTTCTAACAATAACTCCGAGAGGTGGCTTTCGTTTCCTGAAGCCATTTTGGATTCTATTTTTCTCTTCCAAAATGATGGCAATAAAATTCAGGTTACTTCTTGTTCCTAACTGTGAGAGATAGATCACAGTGTCTGAGATCAAACACTACGCAGATGGAGAAAGGAGCTTTGTCACAGGGAATGTGTGTCCTGGGTGGAGGAATCTGTCACCTCGGCCCCTGGCTTCTAATTTTACCCAGCGAGAATCACATCATTGGTTGAATAAAACTTTAGCTTGGAAGCTCTGCAATAAGGCTCAGCATGATATGGAAGACTAGGAGCTTGAATTATTTACATTTGCCCATGGCCTGCACCCCACATCCCTCACTTAGCAGGATTCCTGTCCAAGATGGCAGCTTGCACCATCTGTTCAGAGGCAACTAGTTTTCCATTGGTGGGTCAGATTGTGATTCCTAAATGCACTCTAAGGAAATACTTCGGCTGGCTTCACTTCAAGAGGTCCTTGGCATTCTCTGGCTTCCCACTACTGGTTTTGTGAAGGGCACTGTCAGCCCCAACCTGGGAATCACAGTCCCCTCAGAGGTTATGAACAAGCCCTGGAATAGAATTCCAATGAACTTGGAAGGAAAAACATGTGACTTTCTTTTCACTTACTTCTAAGTGAAAATTTGAGCATCCTTCCATTATAATTGACACTCACAAACGGGAAAAAACTAAAATATTTGTAGTATCCATGTCTTGGTCACCAACAAAAATCACTAGATAGGTTATTTGGACAAAAACTATTTCATTTGCAGCTGTTTTCTCTGTTTTCCAAGATCAGCCCACGTCTTTTTCCAAGTTACCCTCATTCCCTCTGCCTCCCAACACAGAGCTTGTTCTCATTTCTCCATCCTCTACAAGCCATACTGCTGGTAAACCTTAGGCAGCCCACGTGTGTAAGAAAGACAAGGAGCAATGTGACCAAGACAACTCCCAAAGCAGGGTCAGAAACCAAGGTTCCCCTAGAGTTCAAGCTATGCTCTCTACTGCTTCTTTTCTGAATCTAGAGATCAAAGCCCATAAGAGTGGATTAGGATAGCATATGTATCTCTCTCTCTCTCTCTCTCTCTCTCTCTCTCTTTCTCACATGCACGCACACGCATATACACTCTTTGAAAGACTAAATTGAGTACAGCATGGCAAATCTGTGTTTCAGGCTAACACAGACACATCAAAGCCCCTGGAAGATGCTGCCAGTCATTGAGCTGACAGATGACCAATCACACACTTGAGCTATGTTGTTGACTTCATCTAAAAGAGGCACAGAAATCTTCTGGAAATAATGTAGCACATAAGGTGGAGCTAAATGGGCAGAGAAATCTCTGATGTGTATTTTCATCTCATGTAGAGACAAAGAGGAGCCAGATCAGTCTCTGAGTCTTCCTTCATGCAAAAGCTCAGATGAAAGACACGAACACTCAGGAAATGCATAGTTGATTTGTAGAGGGGAAACACATTTGGGTGGATTTGAGAAAAAGCAAGAAATATGCAAATGTTTAATAACATCCATGTGCTTTCTAGATCCAAAAACTGCTTAAATTCACAGAAAAATCGTATGCCTGTTCCTCATCTGATTATGCAGTGACAAAAAGTTTCACTTAAAATGCCAAAGAAACCCATCCCACTTCTTTCAATCACAAATGGTAACTGGCCAGTACATGAATATAAAATGATAATGAATTAACCCCCAATAAATACAAAGGTGTATTACGTGTGACAACACCTTCAGTGACTTCTACTTTAAATTGAGAAGAGGAGTGTGCAGTAATAGCCTCACTGCTTTCACAAGCAAAGAATGAGCATCATGTGAAGAACCTGAGAGGCCCATATAGGAGCCTCTGACCCAATACAGGGACACACAGGGACAAGGATTGGAATGCAGCCTCATCACCTGCCGTGTCAAGGGTCTGTCCTTTGATGATTGGGGTTCTTCTCTTCTCCCTGTGTAGTTTTCATGTGGGACTCATTTAAACTAACTAACATTTATTTTAAAGGTATATTGGTTTCATTAATCCAGCTAAGACATTTAATTATGTAATTTCAAATCCAAGCTTTTCCAAGGAATTCCGGAGACCTGATTCCCATGTCACTTTCTAAGGACAATCTGTTATGGTTAGAATGTGAGTTTTCCCCAAACTCTCCTGTGTGACAATGCAATAAGGAAGAGGTGAAATGATTGGGTTATAGAGACTTAAATCAATCAGTGAGTTAATCCCCTGACAGGGATTAACTGGTAACTGTAGTCTGGTAGGGTATGGCTGGAGGAAGTGGGTCATTGGGGGCATGCCTTTGGGGTATATATTTTGTATCTGGTATGGAATCCTTCTGCATCCTGGAGCCATGCCTTCTGCCATGATGTTTAGCCTCACCTCGAGCCCTGAGGAATGGAGCCAGCCTTCTATGGACTAAGACCTCTGAAACCATGAACCCTAAATAAACCTTTCCCCCTAAAGTTGTTCTTGTCAGGTTGTTTAGTCACAACAGTGAAAATGCTTACTAAAACACATTTTCAAGTTCAGAGTCACCCATTCAAATTTTATTTTGGTATGAACTTATTCCATCTCATTCTAGCTGGCATTGCATTCTTCGAGAAAATTTTTAGGCAAAAGTCAATAAATGCATGAGATTTCCCACTTGCACTTTCATAGTGTGGAACTTCAGTCTATCCTGTTTCTTAAATTTTAGTGTCTCTGGTTTGAGAAATACAGAGAAATGAAATGGTCCTATAGCCTTTGAAAATTGTGCTATTTATTAAAATAAACAGGCACTCTGTTTTTTCTTATTGTGCCTGGGAACCAGGCCCAATATGTGATTCCCCCATTTGGAAACAGCTGCCTTTAAGTTTGGCTGCCTAGGAGTGGGCACTAGTGGACAGTGCTTGCAATGTGAACTCTGCCTTCTAGACATATCTCATTCCAACCAATCCACAGGGGAGAAATATGAACTCATTACTCACTATAGCCAAAGTGAACTGGAGAAGAAGTTAGAATTGCACAGAAGAAAATCATTCTAGATAGCTTTCAGGGACCAACTTGTAAGTAAATTCATGGTCTTGGGAAAGATTGCTTTAGCTTTCCCAAGAAGAGTGCAACCACTTAAAGTAAAGTGACTGCCTTCCCTAATGAGGAAATGCCCTCCTCAGAGATCTCCAGATTCTTAAATGGGTTTATTTCATTACTTAAAAATGTTCTGAATCAGGGCTGGAACAGTGGCTCAACAATTACAGCACTTGCATGGCATGCACAAGTATGCGAGTTCAAACCCCAGCACCATGTGCACAACAAGGTCTCAGAGCAACAAAAGCCACATGAAAAATTAAATAAAATTGATTCTCTTTCTCTCTCCCTGTCCCTCTCTCTTTAAAAAAATTTTCTGAATCATTTGTATGTGCAACAGCTGGAGTGACAGGGTAAAATACCTATTATGTCCTAAGAATTACAAAAATGGTCAAAACCTTCATGTTGAATCAAAGGATTTTAGGCTGCCTCTATAGCTTGGTAATGATTTTCTTAGTTCCCAATGGGAAATGGTGGCTGACAACTCGGTAGGGGTCACCTCTGCCCAGAGATAAGTTGGGAAGGTATAGAAAATTGACCACTGACATCAAAGGAGAAATTTGGGGTTCATGCCTATTGTGTGTGATCTGAGTGAATAGGGGAAGTTATCTGATAATCTACAAACTCCAGTACATTGGTTATATAATTTTCAACTTTGTTGACATGGATTAACTAATAAAGAGGGCATTTGTAGAATAACAAAGTACCATGTACTCTCATATATTATATATCTCATTAATGCTAATATTGAGACCAAAATATTATTATTTCAGTGCTTATAGTGCTTGCAAGACATTAGATCTATTCAATGAGTTTATTCCAAAAAATTAATATAATTAACTTGCTTCTGAATTTAATATTATATAGCTATTATATTGCATATGTGTGTGTGTGTTAAAATAGGCAATCTCACCAGTGTAAGGGTTAATACTAAGACAGAAATTGGACAGATGGGAGACGGAGTAGCTTTTAATTTTTTAAAAAAAGAAATTAGTATATAGGAAAATATTACACTATGGAGAAGACCATCGCTATATTTGCCTTGGAAAATGGGACTCATAATTTTATCAATAGGGGATTCACAAATTAAAGGATGTGTAAAAAAAAATCATTAATAGTTGATTCTAAAAGAAAGTTGACAAATGCATGCTTCTAGTGTAAACAGAAGAAAGTCAATATAATTAATAAATCTTGGTCTTATGCATAAAACAGAAAAGATCAAAGCCTTCCTGGGATTTCACTTGAAGCATTAAACCTCACTGTGCATCTGGAAAAATAAATCCTATGACTGTTTTCTTGAAAATAATTCTTCAAGGCAATGCAAATGCAAATCCAAGGATCAACTTCTTTGTTTCCTACCATACACATGTTTCTCCTCACAGATGTCAATCACACATGCCCACATATGTCAATTATTAGGAGAATGTCATATATATGCAAAGAAATTTTTGTTATAAACAGGAGTTTACAGAGATTATATCTTCTTCCTGCATTCCCATCTTACCCCTCTTCTTGACTCTGGCTCTTAGCACATCTATGCCTCCATCTAAATGTACCATAGCTTGAGTTTAAAAAAAAAAAAAAAAAAAAGGAAACTCAAGCCGTTAGCTTCTTGCTAGAAGTACAGGCAAATGGCCCTGAGAAACAGGAAGCTCACATCATACGAACTGAAAAACAGCACAGATTATGTATGGGTTTCACTTGCCAGAACCAACAGTGGGCTGTTATGGCCCACCCTGGCCCATCCACAGGAACTGAGCTGGTCTGGTCTATTCCTGAGCACTGAGCATTAGAAGTAGGCTGTGCTGGACCAGTCAGGACCAGACTCAGGCTTTAAGCATCAGTTGCAGGCTGAGTGAGACCAGTAATGACAGATTAGAACAACCAGTTGGCTCAAGTGTCACCAGGCAGATATTCTGTTCCTCAGCACCTGTGATTTGCTGACTCACTCTAGTAGAGTCCTAGGCCTAATGACTCAACTTCTATTGTATTGCTCTTTAATAGCTCCCATTCTCTCACCATCCAGAGCTACAAGATTTCTGTATTAATCTGTTAGCCAGACATATCATCTCTGTCCATTCATCTTACTTGTTTTCAGGGTAACCACCATGATTAAGGTTGCAAATTATTCTAAATATAAAAACAAGTGAAAAAAATTTTGGTACTATGGATTGAGCCCCGGAGTGCTGTATGACTAGTCCTTTTTATTTTGAGACAGGTTCTAAGTTAGTGAGGCTAGCCTTGCACTTGTGATCCTCCTGCCTCAGTCTCCTAAGTCACTGGGATTAGAGGTATCCGCCAATATACCCAGCATCAGAAATGACCATTTTTTAGTCATTATCATGGCACTTTCAATAGACACTCTTCCCCTGGGCTTGACAAGGCTTAAGTTTCCTACGACTTCCCATATTGTCATTTTAACATTGCCTTTTGAGTGACTCTCTTCCACTCACATAAACTATGACTCATTTCACCAATCACAACACTTTCCCTGGAAAATTGGCAAAAATCTAAATCAACCTCAGAAAGAAAGTCAGGCAATGTGAGTAATGGGTAGAAATGTAGCTATGCACTTCCTCAGTCTTATTTTAAAATTATCTTATTGAATAGTTTAAAAATAGCTTACAGAATCTCTAAGCTTCTGTAAGGAAGAGTCATGATTCTTCCTATCAAGTGGAAATATCAGTGCTTCCCAGGAGGTACAGTCAAAACCAATGCCTGGCCCCTGGTATGAATGAGTACAGGAGACTTTCCTAGATGCACACACACCAGGACCCTCCTTACTGTCAACCAATGCACAAGTTCTTATAGCTAACAACAGCATCACTCCACAATCTTTCATATTCAAACATTCAGAAAGCAAACTCAGACATATGTATGTCAAGATTTTGATATCAACTTATTCCATCTTATTCTAGAAATACTTACCTGCATTTCCCAAATGTAGATACTATGACATTATTTAACACCTTTTTTTTTTCAGTGCTTAGAATCAAAGCCAGGGCTTCATGCCATTTTATGTGTTTTTTTTTTAATCAATAGTCTAGAAGAGTTTTAGAGTTGAAGATCTACATATTTGAGATTATTGGTAGGTGCCAATAATCTCCTTGGCAGAACTTTCTAGAAATAACAACTTGTCTCATTGTTCCATAAAGACTTAAGTGTATCTGTCCAGGTTGGGATCCTCTACTTTTATTCTCAACATTATGTTTCTCAGCCTGAGCCCTATACTGGGATGCCAGGAAATGGGAGGGTTTTGTTTACCTATGACATTGGAACATTTGGTCCTAGTCCCTCTTATATCCCAAGGTAAAGGACACCATGGGCATTCTCATGGTGTTAACACCCTTCAAAAGCTACACCTAGGTACCAGAAATATGACTGGCAAAGGATATAGCAGCCCTAAGAGAGGTAACACAGTGCAGGACTCAAAAATGGTGGCATAAACCACTGTCATCAAATGGTTCTTTCTTTTTTTTAAAGAGAGAAAGAAGAGAGTTAATTTTATTTTTTTCTTCTTTTTTTCCCTCCATTTGGTTGTGTATGTGGTGCTGTGGATAGAATCCAGGTCTTTGTGCATTCCAGGCAAGCACTCTGCCACTGAACCACCTCTCTAGCCCCTATCAGATGGTTTTAATCCAATCCAAAATGCCAGCACAGCTCATGTCAAGTTGCTATTTCACAAACTAGTTGGTAAAGTTAGAAACATCAATCCTTAGAATTCTCTAAGATTACAGTTAATTAAATAAATCACACTATGGTTCCCGACTCCTTCATATGTCTTTATTACTTCATTTCTATGTTGAGGCCAGCATTTGAACATCCCTTTGCTTATGCTGCAGAATGTGTCTTGGAATCTCATGGAATTTCATGGAAAAGATCACATCATCCAGAAGGAAAAATCAGCATCATGATAGCATGACAGAGTGGAAACCCCAGGTTCCTCCTCCATATTTGTGACTTAAAGCTCTGATACATGTGTGTGGAGTGTACATTTACTAACCATATATATCATCCTCATTTCCCCCTCTGCATTTTTAATGGACTACTGCAAAAGATTTTCAGAAAGTCCTTCCCCACATGCTCCAATGGTGCAGTCTCTTGATCATACATGTTTGTCTGAGATTAGTAAAGAGATTACTGTGGCTTCTGTCATATACAGAAAAGATAGCTTCAAGAAGCAGCCAGGCCATTGAACCTGAGTCTCTTATCCACACAGTCCTTTTTCCTTGAATTGCATACCCAGTCATAAGGCTCTGAATTACATCTCCACTCTGCTTCCTGGTCCATGACACAATTGTTTGGGCTTTTTTGCTCCTTGGATGCTGGTTGCCATGGAAACATGGATGGCAATGACTTTGGACAAGACCCATTGGAGCTCTTTATGGAATGGAATTATTGTAGGTCATTTCAGCTTTCTGTAGCAGTGTCTGACATACATCTCATAGCTAACCAAATGGTTATGGGCAATTAACCTAAGAGTGTCTGTGCTGATGCGGCATAAACACAGAAAGATCTCTGCTTTTAGAAAAGCTTATCTAGATTCCGCAGATCTTTTCACTTTGTAGAAAAAAATTACCCTAGCCAGAGTCTGTTGAGAGCATATAAAGACCTTAGCTCCTGCAGGAGATATGTAGGTATCTTGTATTCAAGGGAGGGGGGACTTCAGTAAGCGGAAATACAGCCTCTCTGCAATTCCTTGGGACGCAAAGCTGACAAACTGCAATCTAGCACATAAAGAGCTGAGTTGAACCAAAGAAGAAAGTGGGGAACCCCTAATACTGTACAAAAAGTGTCTCTACTTTTTCCTGCAGAAGTTATTTTCCCCCTGTTTCATGATCAGTGTGCTTTTATATATTTGGTAAAACAATGCTTTTGTATGCAAAGAAATGCTACTAACTCTAATGCTTTGAATTATGACAAAACCCAGTCAATGTTGTACTTGTAGAACATGCCATGGAGGACTTTCTGAGGTGGGGTATTATATAGAGCTCCTTTACCTTCCAGGAACATCAGGTGCCAGAGGCCTGAAGGAGCCAGACCAAAGACTTGTAGCCTATCCAGGACTACAGCAGCATTGTGCAAATTGGGATGAACACTTGAGGGCTTTGATGCAGGTTCAGGTGCTAATTCTGCTATTGGTCAACCTCATAACATTTATTTCAAAGTCTCCTCAGGTTTATTAGCTTTAATGTTACACTTTCAAAATGAGAGGTTTGGATTAAATGAAGGCCAAAGCCAATTTCAGACTTGAAATTCTAATATGAGGACTACACTGAGACCCTTAATTGGACAGGTCTATTCAGATTGTGTTGAATGGGTGTACTAATCTCATAAGATGATGTTTGTTGACAAGAGGAGACAGCTGGGGAGTCCAGTTGAGTTTACAAACCTGCCTCTATGCTGCCATCTTGTAGCACCCATCAATCCGTCTCATTTGGGAGAGTTAATAGCCAAGCAAGGAACAATCAAGTGATAATTAATTTCTAAACTCTGTGATGCTGACTACAAATACCAGGGCCTGACTGGATAAATTATCATGACAAATGGACAAGTCCACATTTTTTTTTCAAATTTGAATACTCTGAGAAATGGGAACAGATGGCCTAGCACAGCTCTGAATAACATGCCATGTCCCCTTCGTTCTGGTGTGATAGTGACTGGCACCTCCATTGGCATGAAAAGTTGTAATAATTACATTTGGGGTATCTTAATAAAAAGGTGTATGTTGGATCTAAAATGAGAAAGCTATTATTTTATGTTATTATCTCATCCCATTTAAAAACAACTTTATTGAAATATAATTCATATCCCGTACAACTCACCTATTTCAATTGCATAATTTGGTGACTTTTATAATAGTCAGAGTTGAGCAAATACCACCAAAATTAAGCTTAGAACATTCTAATCACCCCGCAAAGTATCTCCATACCCATTAGAAATCACTTCCAATTACTCCCAATTCCTCTAAGCCCTCAACAACCATTACAGTTCTATTTCAAAAGATTTTCCTATTTTGTGCATTTTATGCATGTGGAATCATATGGTATGTTATCCTTTGTGACTGACTACTGGTTTATTTTGTTCAATACAGTGTTACTAAATTCTGTTCATGTTATAGCATGTGTCACTATTTCATCTCATTTTGTTGTTGAATAATATTCTGTTGAATGCATATATTATATTTTATTTATCTATTCATCAGTTAGTAAGCATTTTGGTATCTTTTACTTTTTGATTATTATGAATAATATTGTTACAAAATTCATGCTTAAGTTTTCTTATTGACACATATTTTCATTTCTCTTGGGTGCATACTTAAAAGTGGAATTAATGAGTCATATGATAATTCTGTATTTAACCTTTTAAAGAATGGCCATGCTGATTCCCAAAGAAGGTGTACCATTTTACCTTTCCAACTGTATATTCAAATCTGTGTCTATTTTAACTTGGGTAATTATCCTTCCATTGTTGAGTGGTAAGAGTTCCATATATATTAAATGTACATGTTTAATTTCCAATTTGAAGTTGGTTATTTTCTGAAATAAAAATTGACCTTTCCTATTCTCACTGGATATTGAGCACCCTTTTGTGTAAGTTTGAAAACCATTTTAGTTAGTTTTTTTTTATGGAAAACCTGGAAGGTGCTGG
This sequence comes from Aplodontia rufa, assembly GCA_004027875.1. Classification (NCBI taxonomy): domain Eukaryota; kingdom Metazoa; phylum Chordata; class Mammalia; order Rodentia; family Aplodontiidae; genus Aplodontia; species Aplodontia rufa. The sequence goes on along the minus strand of PVKS010022046.1, from coordinate 9,948 downwards.
GGTACAGAAGAGCATAGTGGGAGCAGAAGCCTCAAAACAGAAATAATGGCAGTACTCCCCATCCTGAAATACTGTGACACTTGATAAACACCTTGAAATTCCCCAGGTCAGGGAATAGTAGCCCAATCCTTTCCAACAAGAGTGAAAAGGCATTGAGACCACATTTCTGGGTCTGTTTCCTAGCAGGATACGGCAGTAATCATCTCATTTAGAATGCTTCAGCACAGCTTCTAGAGAATTATAGAAATGCAATACATATTTATTTATTTATTTATTTTATGCATGCATTATAATTATATTTAATAGCAAAATCATTATTCCACATTTGTACATGCACATGACACAATTTGGTCAGCCTAATTCACCCATAACTTTCCTTTCCCTCTCCTCCTCCCACTCCCTGATCCACTTGCTCTACTGTACTGATCTCCCTTCTATTTTGTATTATTATTTTAATTAGTGCATTAGAAAACATATGAAAATTGTATCCATTATGGCATATTTGTACATGAATATAGAATAACATACATAAAATATTTTTGAATGAAAAAAATTTCTGTCTAATAACCAAGGTTACAACTTTCTTTGTGTGAGTGCATCATTCAGTAAAATTGCTGCCATGGTGAATATAACCTCTGCCCTAGCACCCAGGAGTGACAATTCCAATCATTTCCCATTCTAGGAGTAAAGCAAACTCAGCTGAATGGGACAGACCATTAGTAGCAGCTGATAGCATTTGAGGAAGTAATGAAGGATGCAAAATTGAGGCTTTTGGATAAGGAGAGAACCAATGCACAATGACTCTAAGTCAAAACAAAACCATGGGAGCTTCCAGCCCAATTTCAACAGAAAAAAGAGTAATGGAAGTACTCCCATTCTGTGGGGGTGATATAGGAGTGAAGGAGGACAGGGAGTAGCTTTGCATAGAGTGGCAGAGGTCAGACCTTGGAATGACACCTGACAACAAGAGAAGGTGCTGCTGCATTCACTATAGTAAACTGCTAGTCCTGCAGGGACATGCAGTCCGGGGTGATGGTGCCTCTGCCCCTCACAACAAAAAATTATTTATAAACCTGCTTTAATAAAGACACCTAACTTTTATTTTAATTGGCAATTTATTATATCCCAGGTACTGCACTAAGTACTTTATAGACACACATATTAAATCCCCTTAAGAGCCATATAAGATAGATGACATTCTTGACTCCATTTTAAAGATGAGAAACTGAGTTTCAAAGGGTATATAGTTTATCCAGCACCTCAGTGCTGAGCAGCAATAAAACCTGGAACTGGGTCTTGAGTATAGAACTTTTGCTCTAATCCTTGTGCCTGTCTGCTTTCTCCCAGTCATTGCAGCAATGGCTATTCTACTGTCTGCTCACAACTATAGACAGGTGGGTGCTGGGACTGCACTCCATGGGACATAGTGGTCAGCAGACTTAGAATCTGCAGTTATCCATTATTTTCATTTGAAGAGGATACATAACTTTCAGGATCCTTGGTTACTTCTATCCAAGGAAGGTGACATTAAGACATTCAACTTCACAGTTTCACCGTGGGGATTCACAGAGGTAATTACATAAAGTAGAGAGTGCATTATCTGCACAAACCAAAAGCCCTATAAAAATGTCAATGTTGTGATTAACATGATCATCTACATGGTTGTTGATGTTATCTTTGCAAATTATTATTATGGCTGGACCTGGTCAGAAGCAAGGACTTATTTTCTGTCTGTGTCCTCACATCAATAGACTTGCTGTATTAAATATGTTTTACTGCTGCTTTGAGGGATGATTGTTTTTGCAGAGAATGAGATTCCTCTCTGGACCACTATGAAAAGGAGGGGGTGGCAGGGAGCAAGGGCACCCTGTTCCTGTGTGTGTTTTGAAAAGGGAGTTCCTCCTATACTCATTAAGGGAGACCCAGACTGTCTCCTCCCTCCTGGTGCTGCAAAGGGGTCATGCTTTCCAAAAAGCTTCACATCATCTAAATGCCAAACCATCACTGACATATAGTTGGACCACCTTTGTACGTTTTTCCTCCTAGGTGTCCTGGTGCTCAATTTGTTATGACAAGACTTCTTCTGAGAAAGTAGATAAGCACTGAAAACCAACTCTATGGAACAGAAGAAAAGGGAGAAGGAAGAACAAGATGGACTTTGAGTGGAGTTGGCAGAGATGCCAGTTACTGGATGCTTAGACAGAGTGCTTTGAATAATCTTTCTCATTTTAAGCTAAAACTAACTCTCTGTGATTTTACAATAAAGAAGCTTTCCTTCATAAGCAACAATCTTACTTGTGAATGTAGGCTCACCAATTTGAAAGATGAAAGGGAGGTTGAAGAAAGAGATAGAAGCAGTGGACTTTGAGTGCTTCCTTATCTTACTACATTCACATGATGGGATGTGTCCTTAGAAATAAACACAGGAACTGGCGGGAGGTGACATTTGTGCTAGATTTCTAGGGCTGTTGCTGACTTACGATAAATGTGCCAATCAGATGTGATACCACATAGGGTCTGTACCTGGGACTCAGAGGCAAGTTAAGAGCAGACATGGCCAATCCACAGTCTGGAGATTGCCAATGGTCTAAACCCTAGTGGAACCTGTCCTGTAATTCAACCTGTTCTATAAAGAAACTTAAGGCTGCTCTTCCCAGTCTTCCATCAATTTGATATGACCATCATGTTCAAATCTACTCAGGATCTGACAGATTCCAGGTAAGACATGCAAATTTGAGATTGGTTTTAGTTAACATTTAAAAAATGGGACTGGAAAGGTGGCTCAGCAGTAGAGCACTTGCCTGGCATGCAAAAGAACCTAGGTTTGATCCCCAGCACCACATATACAACTAAGTGGAGGATAAGCAAAAAACAGATAAAAAAATAAAATTGATTCTCTCAAAAAAAAAAAAAAAGATTTCATCCTATGCATTCAATGAACATCATTTAGTGCTAATTGACCTGGTCTTCACTAGAGAAAGCCAAAACCTGGGATTTAATTTTGGTTGAGGGAGCTTAACTCTTAAACCCCTAATCTCAGTGGCTTCCCATCACTGGTAGAATAAAATCCAATACCATCCCATGCCTCCAGTATGTATTGTGATCCTGATGCTGGCTACTTGACCAACCACACTTCCTACAGCCCTCCTTCTGTCCTCTAGACTGCTTTGGTCCCACCAAGAACAGAGAATTCAGTCATCTAACTTACCAAGCACAAATATTCCATCCTACGTCTAGAGTGTGGCAATGGTCATTCCCTCTGCTTGTGGGACACTTCTCCCAGAGCCTCAGCTACCCACTTGTTCAGGTGTCTGCTTGGACATCTCTTCCCCAGAAAGGCCCCTTGACCACAACTCCAAAGCCATGCCACTAATGCAATGGCCATCCCAGTTCTTCCTGACTCTGCTCTCTTTGTCTGTCAGCACTCCCTCCTTCCTTGCTTCTCCATTGCATGAGCTGGACCCACTCTAGTGTCAACACCAAATATATACATTTAGCTCACCATTAGCCACCAATCTTGCCCAGTTGTCAGTGTTGGGTTTCCTTCTTCCAATTTCCAAGTTGAGACCCTTGCCTCGAGTTGAGAAGCCAGCATTGGTGGCTTTTCTGATATCTCCTAGATCCACATGAACCCCTCAATTGCTAACAAATATTCATGATTCTCAAGGTTAAGAAATGGATAGAGTAAAAATCCTATCTAGCTCGCATTTGAAGGCTAGCTCCATCTCTGATCTCTAAAACATGGAATCACTGCTAGATTTCCAATCATATCAGCTGTACCACCAACACATATAAGCCATTTTTCCTCCTTTCTTTTTTTCTCTCAGTCACTTTCCTCTCTCTCTCTTTCTTTATTTATTTCTCTCTCTTCTTAGATCACTTTATAATATTCTGCATTCCAATCTGGTAACTTCAACTTCATTAATGATTCTTTCTTTTTTAATTTTCATGTATTAAAGTTCACTCTTTGCACTGTGAAGATCAAAGGTTTTGACAAACACCTGTACTGTGTTCATCATTAATGTGGCATGCGAAATACTTTTACAGTCCTAAAAGAGTTCACTCTGTTCCACTTACTTAACCTTTTCTTCCTCATTCTGAATCCCTGGTAACCAATGATCTTCTTAGCTATTTTTATTGTTTTGCTTTTCTAACCTTATATAATTGGATTCATATAGTATATGCATCCTTTTCAGACTGGCTTCTTTCACTTAGCAATAGCAGTTAAGATTTGTACGTTGTGCTATGATGTGGACGTGAATTGAGTATATCCCCCAATGAGCAAGGTCTTGAGTTTGGTCCTCATCCCTGAAAAAAAAAAAAGATTCATGTGCTAGAAACTAGGACTTCAATGAGTGGTGTTCGGGTTGAGGTGGAGAAACGTTAAAGTTCAGAAACTTAGGGGCTAGGTCATGAGGAGCCACACTAGAAAGGGATTAATGATGGTCATGCAAAGTGGATTAGTTTTCATGTGAATGGGTTGAACAAGCAAGTTCAACTTTCTCAGTTTTTTTTTCTGTCTCTCTCTCTCCTCTCCCCTCCCTCCCTCTCTCTGTCTCTCTCCCTGACTCTCTCTCTGGCTCTCTTCCCCCGCTCCCTTTCTCTCTCAAGCTTCTTTCTACATGCACTGACTCCTACCATGATGATGCCATTTGCCATGAAGCTGATGCATCTATCAGAGCCAAGCACATGCTGATGCCATGCTCTTGACACTCCAGAATTGCTTTCTTTAGAACATACCCAGCCTCAGGTGTTTAGTTATAATAACAGAATTAGACTGATACACATGATTTAATAGCTCATTTATTTGTATTATCAAATAGCCCTCCATTGTATTGAGGTACCACAGTTTGTTTATCCATTTCACCTTTGAAGGATATCTTAGTTACTTTTAGGCTTAGCTGGTTATAAATAAAGCTTCTATAAACATTGATGTTAAGGTTTTTTGTACAGATATAGTTTTCAAATAAGACAGGTAAATACCTGGAAATGTGCTTGCTGAATCATGTGGTAAGACAAAGTCTAGCTTTGTGAGAAACTGCCAAAATTTTTATACTCTCACCAGCAATGAGTGAGAGTTTCTACTGTTTTGCACTCTCATCCCCATTGATATCATCAGGTTTTATTTTTTGGAGGGTGGCTTTTCTAACAGGTGTGTAGTGGTATCTCAATGCTTTCATTTGCAACTGTCCAGTGACAAATAATGTTGAATGCCTTCTCATGTGCTTCTTAGCAATGTGCAAGACATCTATTTAGATTATTTGCCCACTTTTTAAATGGGATGTTTGTTATCTTATTGGTGAAATTACAAATTCTTTGTGTATTTGGATATGAATCCTTTATCAAATATGTGCTTTGCAAATATTTTCTCCCAGTATTGCTTTGTCATTTCATTTTCTTAGCAGTATTTTTTCACAGAGCAGAGGTTATTAATTTTAATGAAGACCAATTTATCAATGTTTCTTTCACACATCATGTTCTTAGTGTTGCATCTAAAATTCATCACTTAACACTTTGCAAAGAATTTTTGCTGTAGTTTCTTCTGGAAGTTTTACATCTAGGATTGATTGAGTTAATGTTTGTAAAAGGTTTATAGTCTAGGTTCAATTTTTTCTTTTTAAATGGATGTTCAAGTTTCCCAGAACCATTTATTTTAAAGACTCTGCTTTTTTCAGTGAATTTCCTTTGCTCCTTTTCCAGACCTCATTTGAAAATACTTGTGTGGGTCTGTTTCTGGGCTCACTACTCAATTCCGTTAATCTCTGTGCCTGTACTTTCACCAAGACCATGTCATCCTGATTACTGTGGCTTTATAGTGAGTCTTGGGATTAGATAATGTGCCTGCTCTAACTTGGTTACCCTTCTTCAGTACAAATATTCTGAGTCTTTCAACTTTCCATGTAAGCATTATAATCAGTTTGTCAATAGTTGCACAAAACCTTCCTAGAGTTTTGATTGGAATTATATTGAATCTATAAATTAACTTGGGAAGAATTGATGTCTTGACAATTTTGGGTTGACCAATTTATTAATGTTGAATATCTTTCCATATATTTAGATCTTTAATTTCTGTCATTGGAATTTCATGGTTTTTCACATATAGATTCTGTAGCTGGGCCACTTTTTACTGCTCTTTTTTTACTGCTGTTTTTTTTTTTTAATTCCATAGGTCATCTCTCTAACGTCCCTTCATCTGTTCCTGTACTTCTCTTAGACAGGACCCAATAATGTTTGTCATAATTCCTGGGAAATAGCTTCCTTCCAGTGCCATGGTCAGCATCCAGTTATCCCTCACAGAGGCACCTTTCTTCACTCAAATGTAAGGCCATCTATACCTTCCATGGTTTGGATCTAGAAGGTCCCCCAAAGGCTCGTAAGTTAAAGGCTTGATCCCCAGCACAGCAATGTCCAGGTGTGGGGATTTGGGAGAAGTAATTGAATCATGAGGGTTCCGACTTCATCAGTGGTTTAAACCACTGATAGCTGAAAGGACTACTGGAAGTGGTGTAAACCATAGGCAGATGGGTCATGGTTGGAGGAAGCAGGTCATTGGGGCATTCCCTGGAAGAGTTTATCTTCTCTCTAGCCACTTCCTCTCTCTTGTTTCTCCTCCTCCTTCCCCCTCCTCCTCTTCCTCCTCCTCCTCTATCTCCTCCTTCTTCTCCTCCTTCTTTTTCTTATCATTTCTTTCTGCCCTTCCTGGCTGCCATAGACTGAGCAGTTTTCTTCTGTTATTCCCTTCCTTCATGATATTCCTCCTCACCTTACACCCAAAACATTAGAACAAGTCTACCATAGATTAAAGTCTTTGAAACCAAGAGAGAAAAAAAACCATTCAGTCTCCAAGTTTTTTTCCTCAGGTGTTTGTCAGTGATAAAAAGCTGACTAACACTCCTCCCCACATTCACCTTTAGATTCCTCCCTTTGTGAATAAGATCCAAGTCCCTACATCTAGACACACTCCACAGGACTTTTAAATGTTCTCTGCATGGTTCTGTTGATAATGGAAATCAGAAACTTCCCTTCTCCTCCCCTTTTTGGAATGGAGAAGTACATGCAACACATAACTCTCCAAAGTAATCTTATCCCTCTGCCTCTTCTTTATGGATGCATTTCAATGTTGGTTTCAATTGACAAACCAGATTCATGAACTCTTCAGAGATCCAAGACATGCATGACTTTAGAATGCTGGGTCCTTATTGTACTAATGAGCAAGAATTTGGAGCACTCAGACAAAACTCAAACAAAGAGTTTTAATATCCTGTTATTCTTGTTTAGCACCTCTGTCACTAATGAATGAACTATCTCTTACTAAAGAATGGATCCATGAAAAAGAATAATAGAGACTGTAAAATATTGTCCTAACATGCTACTTAAGGAGAGGCAACTCAACTTGAATAATTAGTGAAGAGTAATATAGGAAACAAACACCAAACATCACAATGTTTTCAAAGACACAAATAGTAATGGTAACAAAATAATAACACTAAAGTAGCTTCTAAAAGGGAGGTAGATATAGAACTGTAGACTTCAGTGAAAACAACCTCTGTGTATGCCCATTAGGGAGAAGTCTTGTACATGGACAGTTTGCTCAAGGAAGAAACATTTGAACTATGTCTTCAAAACTGAGCAGAATTTCAATAGAGGAAGAAGTGAGGGACTTGAATGTAGAAAAGTGGCAAAGTAAACAACATCTGCCAATGAAGAGGAAGGGGAGAGAGAAAAAATAGTATATTTTGGGCTGTGTTCAAGGGAAGGACAAGAAAATTGTAGTGTCTAGAGTAATAATTAACATCATGTGAAATATGACAAAATAAAATTAATCCAGGGCCAAATAACTAAAATCCTTAAATATCCATGTGTATGTTTTCTTTTGTAAGTAATAGGGAGTCATTGAAGGATATGGATCAAGACAGTGAGAAGTTGTGCAGGAGAGATAGACAGAGAAGACTCATCAGTCATCCAAGTGATGTACATTGAGCAGTTAGTCTGTGCAAAGCAGGGGGATGGAAACCAGGAGTACATCATAAGTGAGACAGAGTGTTCCTGGCTTACAAAAATCAGGTCAAGTTAGGATCTGTTGCCATGGAGGGAGTACTTGATTATGAGGATCTGGCAAAAGGATGAAGAAAAGGAAAGGTCCAGGAATGATTAGTGGTTAGAGTGATTGAAAGTATCTGAAATGAAACACAAAGATTGAGTGAAATTCCTATTATGGGACAAACAGATATCAAGATACAAACTGTAGGATAGATGATGGAAAGAAGAGCTCAGGAGAAAGGAGCAGGTGCTAAATCAAGGTAAATAGATAAGAAGTTAATTAAAGCATGGTGAATCAGTCAAGGAAGAATTCATAATATATTAAACTATAGAGGAAAGGAACAAATGTTATTGATTTCCACAGTATATTTTAGAAGCAACAAAAATAAATTTTAAAAAACTTTGAGCTAAAGCAATGAGTGATTGCCACAATCTTCAGACTTGCAGAAATGTTCCCAGAAGCAACAGCTAGGCTTCCAAAGGTCTGTGGCGCTTCTGGAATTACTTCCTCTCGTCCTCACCAGCCCATCTCCCAGTCAGCTAAAACATGCTTATCCAAAGGAGGCAGAGAATGAATACAATATCCACTATCTACATAAAATAAATTGAAGTTACAAAAGCAAATACAAGTTAAGGATTTTCCACATGAAGCCACTGTTCCATAGTCCATTTGTAGTGAAACAGTAGCAAATGAAGACAGACTCCAACATCCTTTAGGCCAGAGGACTGTTTTACCCAAACTCCTTATTCTTAATGCTCTTAAAGCTTCTCTTCCAGTTTAGGCATCTGCTGCTTTGTCTCACAACATTCTTCTAATGAAATGGTTGGTAAGAACCACTAAGGCATATAGGCCAGGAGGGTTACTAAAGGTAGGTAGGGGAGGAGAAGTACAGAAGGAGCAACCATGAGTGTGGGTGAAACATCTTAGAGACAGCCATTTTCTCCCTCTTTCTCAATTTCCTCAGGGGTAGACTACTCCATGGAACAAAGTGCAATATTATCAAGTTTCTACATTTACACCAAATCAGAATGAATATTGATAAAACAAATTACATACATGGGGATCGTGATTCAACAAGGCTCTATACCTGAGTATCTAACCCAATCTCATGGCTTTTCAGCAAACAGTTATGCTATAATGGCATAATAATAAGTCTCAAGGAACACAAAAATGCACTACTTCACTAAAAAATTGCTTCTTGAGCTTCCACCACAGGCCAGGTATTGTACTAATACAGAGAATTGATTGCGAAAGACTCAAACCAACAAACATCAGGACAAAATTGTTGTCCTCACAGAGACTTCAATTAGAAGAGAAAGCGAAGAACACACACAATAAACACAAATATCTACAGTTATACTTTAAGTGCTACAAATCTGAGATGCATAGACATTCATTATAAGAGCAAAGGGAAGCCACTGAAGGAAGACTTAATAGAAGTTGAGATAACTCCTGTTTGTGTTCTGCAGCACAGGGACACAATAGTATTGAGATATTGCAAGAGTTCCTTCATGGCTGGAGTTTAGGAAGTGCTGGAGGAAGATAGAAACTGATCATGGAAAACTCTTAAGCTAGGCTAATGTGGTTTTGCTGAGCACTGAAGGAATTGAGTCACCCTGATTTTTTTTTTATTAGAAGTATATAGAAATACAGTTGAGGGGGAAACATTATCAAAATATTAGCAACCAATGGATAAAAACTTTGTTATCCGGGGGAAAAGCCAAAACATGGATAACCACCTTGGGTTTTACCTGTTACAGTTTCCCCCAGAAGAACTCATGCATTAAATGGGTAGTGTGAGGAGGAATGACATTGGCTTCTGGGATGGTTCCCCCATCTTCCCAATCTCCAGACTCCTATGAGTTCTTCATATACCCTCCCCCCTCTCCATCCCCCTCCCTACACCT
>PVKS010022045.1:0-34313 GCA_004027875.1 Aplodontia rufa | reverse complement strand
TTTTTTTTTTAATTTCCCTCTTGCTTCTACATATAAAAGAAATTATGTGACACTTTTATCTCTGAATCTAACTTATTTTGCTTAAAATTATGGTCTCCAGTTCCATTCATTTTCCTTAAAATGGCATAATTCCATTTTTCTTTCTGGTAAACAAAACTCCATTGTGTATATAAACCACATTCTTGTTATCCATCTGCTGATGAAACTAGACAGAATAGACATTTCTCCAAGTAAGACATTTAAAAAAGGCAACAGGTGCATGAAAAAATGTACAACATCACTAATCACCTGGAAAATGCAAATCAAATTCATCTCACATCTGTTAGGATGGCTATTCTCAAAAAGTGAAAAGTAAGTGTTGAGGGGTTTGTGAAGAAAAGGCAACTAACTGTTGTACAATGTTGGTTGGAATAAGAATTGGTTATAGTCATTACGGGGGAAAAATGAGATTCTTAAAAAAAGTTAACGATAGAATCCAAAAATCCAACTCTGAATATATACCCAAAGAAAATCAAACCAGTATGTCAAAGAGATATCTGAATGTCCATGTTAATTGAGCCTTATTTACCACAGCCAAGATATGTAAACCATGTGAGTGTCCACTGACAGATGAATAGATCTATATATTTACATCTAAATCCATAGCTCTATCTATGTATCTTTCATGAAAACATAGCCTACTACATGCCTTAAATATGTGTAATATATTGCAGACAAGTTATACCTTAATAGAGTTGAAAACAAAAAGTGAGGAAGGACAGAGAAAGTTCTGACAGATTAGGAACATAGCAAGAATGAGCAGCTGAGGGGAAAAAAAGAAACCTTACTTTAATACTAGTAAGGTTCTTAAAAATTATTAAGTAATATATTTCCTAAAGTGGGTTTTTTTTTACAATAGTCCTTTAAAATGAGAGGAAACTAGGCTCCAGGGTCAAATAAATGTGAGAAAAGAATGATTGTTCTATCAGTATGTATTAACATAATAAATAGGCTTTGAGGAGTCCTGCTAAAAATGTTCAATTTATTTCACTTGGCATGTCCTTGTGCCACCTCTTCAAAAGGCTCTTGTCTACCCCAATTCTTTCATGTAGACGTGAGGAAATTTGTGTGTTTAATTAGGAGATAGCTTTACTTAGGAGTGCAGGCTTTGACAGACATATGGTTAGTCCTGTCCTGCCCCTTACCTAGCACAGAAACTTTGCAAGGATCATAATATGGGATAAACAGTGAAGTTAAATCATAGGGTTGCTCTGAGGACTAAACCAGGAGTTTGTGCATAATGCTTAGGGAAGCATCTAGTATACAGTAGGTGCCAAATAAATACTAAACTTTATGGTTGAGAGGCTGTGACTGTAGTTCACAGTTTGGACTTCCTGCTGCCCATCACCATGGACTGTGAAGCCATCAGCAAGAAAACAGCCTGCACATGGGCCATGGGCATTTGATGGCCATTCTTAGTGTTCCACAGCTGATCTCCTTCCACATTCCCTTCATCTTACAGTGAGCACAAGGAGAAAGCAAGCTGTGCAGAACCGTCTCAGAGGGAAAGAGGAGTCCAATCCTCTTGGGGTTATCTGTGAGGTTAAGTACCACTTGACTTCAATCAGTTTAGATGCTTCATGTCATTTCTGTTGTTCTTCCAAAAAAAGTTAAAATAAACTTCCATTAGATGAGGGTGCGGAATGGGGGGAAAAAATAAAAGTAGCAAACTCAAAGAAGTCTCTGAAAACCAAAACAGAAAACAGGTCTCCATTTGCTTTACCTGCAATGGATATGAACTAAACGCTTAAAATGACTGAGCAATGTTGATTTGTAATATTCAGATACGCTTTTATTTAATTATCTTGCTGTATCCACAAGTCCTCATCTCCAAATTGATGACAGGAGCGATCTGCACTCCATCAGATGTGCAGCTCACCGCACAGCGCAGGCAGCCTTCCAGAACACATGCTGGGAAGGGATGGGGTTGTCATAGCAACAGCATCCAGCACTCTGGAATCCTCCCTCCCCTTAGCACCCTCCTTGTCAGAGCCTCATATTCCCTGAAAGATTTCTTTTTTTTTCCCCCTTCATGATTTATATGCAGAGGGTAATTATAGCCTTACCATATTAAGACCTGAATCTCAGTATGGTCAAAGCATCCAGAATCAATATGATAAATATGTCCAGTTATTCTCAAACTGGGATGCATCTGAAAATTATCCACAGCTGAAACCTGGGTACCTGTGCTCGATTCCAGACTTATGGATTAGGATTTCCTAGGAATTCAGCCTAGAAATCCAGACTTATTTAATAAGTTCCATTACTTTGGAAAGCCTCTGAATTACTCCAACATTTGTTTTCATGCATAAAGAAAAGAAGATTCTAAAACCTCTAGGAGATGAATGAACTGAATTGCTTGACCCCTAGCAACTCATTTACATTTGAAGGGCAAACTCAGCTCAATTCTTGCTCCAAAGTTCCAGGAGAATTCTCTACATGTGCCTGCTATATGCCCAGTCTTATCCTTCTCCCAAATTCCTCTCATTAATTTACCTGATTAATTGGCTGCTTGGCTCATACAATTGATCATAAAGAATCTCTAGAAATACTAGGAGTCACCTTCTAACTGTCATGTGCTTTGATTGGCTTCAGTATAGAATTTCCACCAAATAACTATTTCTGGACATCATAGTGGCTAACAATCCTCTCCTGATGTGGTAAATATTTTATGATCCTATGAAATTGGATACAGAAATAAAAGATGCACTAGATACTGATTGTTTCTAAACTAACACAAATCTGTTTTCTAGACTTTAGAAATGAAGGATGCATAACTTTGATTCCTCAGAGGGTATAATATATACATCAAACATGGTACATGCAAAATTGGCATAAATTAATGACATACAATTTTCTAATTATTTCTGAATTGTCAGATCTTGGAAACTGACCAAATAGTAGTGGATTTCTACCATGGTAGACCCTGGGTGGTAAAAAAAACTCTAACAACAAGGATATAGACAAATTGTGAAATTCTCACTATAAATAATGCTATTAGGTGACAACTCTCTACTTCCACTTAACAAAGACTTTTCGATGAAGTGGGGTGCAAAGAACAGCTCTTTTAAAATAGGTACTACTATTTTCCTGGCTCCTTTCAGATAAAGAGGGGTTTCTCAACTTCAACACTATTGATGTTTGGATCTGTATAATTCTTTGTTCTTCACAGTATCCTTGGCCTCTACCAGCTAGGTGCCAATAGCATCTTCTCTATTTTGATAACAAAGAAGTCTCTAGACATTCAATGCCAAATAGGCTATGGGAGGCATAAATGCCCTTGATTGGGAGTTAGTGCTCTACAGTTAGTTGGCATGGAATATCACATCTGTAATTCTTTTCTGCAACTACATTCAAGATAACTTTCAGTTAGGCTTGGACAAACTGCCTATTTCTTTCATTTAAAATGTCTTTATTGAGATATAATTTGCATATCACAAAATTCACCCGAAGTGTATAATTCAGTGACTTTACTATTTTCAGAGTTGTGCAACCATCACCATAACCTAAGATTAGAACACTGTCATAATTTCCAAAATAAAACTCCTTCCCACTAGCAGTCACTCCTCACTCCACCTTTTCCCCAGCCCTAAATGCATCTATTCTCCATCTCTACAATTTGCCTATTTTGGAATTTTCACATAAATAGACTCATACAATACATATTCTTTGTGATTGATTTCATTTACTTACCACACTGCTTTCAAGGCTTTTCCATATGTACCATATATAAGCAATTCATATCGTCTTGTTATCAATTAATATTTTCTGTGCAGACCTATCACATTTGTGATCTAGTTATCCGTTCATGGACATTTGAGCCGTTTTCAGGTTTTGGCTATTTTAAATAATGGTGCAATAAACATTCACATGCAGGATCTTTTGCATACATATGTGCTTTTATTTTTCTTGGGAATACACCCACGTGTGGAATTGCTGGATCATATGGTAACTTTGTGCTTAACTTTCTGAAGACCTGTCAAACTCTTCTCCAGTGGATGACATTTTTACAGGTTCAACAGCAGTGTTTGGGTCCCAATTGGTCCACACGTGTACTTCATTCTTGTGACCCTCCTGTGTTTGCTGGAGGGCCACCTCCTGGATATATGTTCAGTTTAGCAGAATTATGTGTTTGGCAAAACTGGATGCATGCCCTTTTGTGATAATACAAATATAAAAAGATAAGCATTTTATTATCTGAAGATGGAAAAGTTTTATCATCACCATTCGTACTTGCTGTTGGGCTAGAGGGCAATCACTTAAAGCTAAAATCTGTGATTTGTCAAACTACTCCCGGTCTACCACCTTCTTTAAGCTCTGCATATTTATAACATCCCTGTGGAAAAAGTCATCTTCTTCAAATGTTCACCCTGCAGGAAGGTACTTTGGGAAGAAGTTGACTTTCCAAAATTGGGCCTTGTATTCATGCATTTACTGAGATTTCTTTTCCTTTTTATAAGTCCAGAGCAACTGTTAGTTCGACCCACTTTAGAATTTGCCTGCAGGCATGCTTGGAAGATATGACATGCCCACATCCATATGATTAAACCAACCAAAGATTATTTTCTGGGGAAAATTGTAGATCTATTGACAATCACTCCCTCTGCTCCCCTTTAAGGGGAAATGGGGACAATGTCCATTCAGGGACATGTCGTTGTCCTCAACTTTTAAACAATATCAGTCCCCCCCTCAAGTTCTTGAATCAAATAATTTAAGAATGATTCTGTATTCAACTGACAGCACACGATGGCTGCACCAAGCAAAGTGTGTGCCCCATTAGGATGTTTGGGTCAAAGAGGGATCTTTGATTCCACGCAAGAGAAATCTACTTTGCATAAAGTCAGTAAAAAGAGGAAGTTAATGGAAGGAAGTTCACAAAATTTAAGAGCCTAAGAAGGGATGGGGACCCAGGTGACAGAAATACTTATGGAACACAGCAACAGACATTGACCATTTGCCAGAGCTATGCTTACTGAATTTTCTTTTTTTTTTATTGAACTGTCAGAACCATCCTGTGAGGTAGAAATTTCACCTATTATATAGGTGAGGAAACTTAGGGGGCTTAAATAACTTTCTCCAGATGTCAAAGGAGATGGCATCTGGGGACTACTTATGAAGTATATTCTTTGAATGTTCAGTTGCTCAATCTCTTCAAATATTCCCAGAAAGAGACAAGACTTAATTAGAAATGCACAACCTATATTAAACCATTTCATGAATAAATCATATTTATGTATTTAATGGTTACTATGTGCCAGTTAGTGTGGTTAGCATCTTAAATACATTATTTTATTTAATTCACACCCTCACCCCTAAAAAAGCCTGAAGTGAGGCTACTGCTACTACTTCCTTTTTAGAAGAAGGTACAGTTTTGGGGAGTCCAGGTAATTTACACAAGTTCACACATCCATTAAGGGTCAGAGCTGAGTTTGAAACATTTAAAAATGGCATAAACATCTGGAGTCATACCTACTCAGCTCACTCCACACACGCTCTTAACTGTATTCTTAAATAATAATAGTGATGGTACAATGACCATTTCTAACATTAATTAATTGTAATGTGCACTGGCCTTACACTATGCTAACTGAGTTACATTCATTATCTGGTAGAATTTTGAGAGTGTTATAAACTAAATGGTGTCCTCTTTAAGTTCTTAGGTTGATATTCTAACCCTAAATGTGACTCTTTGGTGATAGGGACTTCAAGGAAGTTACTGAAATTAAATGAGACCACAATAGTGGGGCTCCAATCCAATACAACCAGGGTCCTATTAAAGAGGATGAGACTGGAGACCACACACATACACAGAGGAAATATGGTTTTAGGGCACTCTGAGAAGGAAGCCATCTGCAAGCCCAGGAGAGAGGCTGCTGGGGAAACCAACCCTAGGGGCACCTCAATCTTGAACTTTCAGCCTACAAAACTGTTGTTTAAGTCACCTTGCCTGTGGTGTTTTGTTGTGGCCGCTCTAGCAGACTAATTATTATCACTCTTACCATCTATTCCTTAAGGAGAGAAAATCTTCAGACACTGTATTTGGTACTAATTTTTTGGATATCATACCAAGACATAAGCAATAAAATTCAATACATGTGATAAAAGTTTAATATCCAGAATATATAAAGAACTCCTACAGATCAACAACAAAAACAAATGACCAATTAAAAAAATAGGCAAAAGACTTAAGTAGGCATTTCTTCCAAGAAAATATTTAAGTGATCAATAATCACAGGAAAATATGTTCAACATCATTAATAATCAGGAAATGAAACTCATAATCACAATAGGATATCATCTCATACTCATTAGGATGCCCAGAATCATAAACCAGAAATTGTAAGTGTGGGTGAGGATGTGGAGAAATTGGACACATTTGTACACTGTTGGTAGGCTTGTGAAATCATGCAGTTACTATAGAAAACAGTATGACAGTTCCTCTAAATATTAAAATAGAATAGTACACATGGACGTTATGGTTTAGATATAAGATGTCCTCCCAAAGCTCATGTGTGAGAAAATACAAGAATTTTAGAGGTGCAATAATTAGAATATGAAAGGTGTCATCTAATAGTTGATTGAGCCATTGAGATGGATTAATTGGGTGGTCAGTGTAGGCAGACAGTGTGTACCTCGAAGAAATAGGTCACTGGAGGCATGTCTTTGGCGTTTGCATTTTGTCCCTAGTGAACTGAGCTCTTGCTCAGATTCCCGCTATCATGTCCTGCACTGATTTCCTTCATTCACCACACTCTTCCACCGTGATGTTTTGCTTCACCTTGACACCTTGAGCCCAGAGCTATGGGACCACATGACCACAGACCGAAACTCATAAACTATAAGCCAAAATAAACTTTTCCTCCTGTAAGACTTTCTTGTCAGGTGTTTTGGTCATAGCAACACAAAGCTGACTGAAACATGGTCTAGTAAATTCACTTCCAAGAACATGTCCACTAAATCAAAAGTAGGAACTCATATCTGTATACCCATGTTTACAGCAGCAGTAATCATAATAGCTAAAATGTAGAAGCAATCTAAGTATCTACTACACGAATGGAAAGCAAAATGTGGTTCATACATGGAATGGAATATTATTCAGTACTAAGAAAGGAAGAAGATTCTGACACATGCTATAAAATGGATGAAACCTTAGAACAATTATACTATGTGAAATAAGCTAATCTCCAAATGACAACTATTGTATGAGTCCTTACATATGAGGTATCTCAAATTCATAAAGAAAGTAGAATAGAGGTTGTCAGGGGCTAGAAGAGGGGAAATAGTGACTTACTTTTTAATGAGAACAGACTTTGAGTTTTGGAAAATAAAAATTTATACATACAAATTGTGATAATGGTTGCACAATAAAGTTAATTTACTTAATGTCACTGAAATGCATACTTAAAATGGTTAAAGTGATAAATTTTATATTTTATATATAACCAAAATTAAAGTTTTAAAAGTTAAACCACAAATAAAAGCCCCAAATACATGTTAAGTTTTTAAAAATTACAAATTTCCCACAAGGAAAAAAATTACAATATATTAAAAAATTCTTAGACCTGGGTGATAAAACTCCCTGTATCATAACACGTAAGATACAGATATTCTTAAAATTTTAGAAGAAAAAAATAGTACTCCTTCAAGCTCAAAGTAGGGAATGATTCTTTAGGTCAAAAAGTCAAAACCTTAAAAGAAAATATGATGTATGAGAATCTATAATTCCTGTTAATCAATAACTTCATTAAAAATTGAAAGTTCAAGCCATTGCCAGGAATAATAAGATCCTCAGCTCACTTAGCACAGGAAGGACTATGATCCAGAATATGTACATAGCTTCCACAAATCAATAAGACACACCACTCAATAGAAAAATGGTCAAAAGATATGAAAGGAAAAATTACAGAAGAGAGAACAAACAACACTAGATATATGAAAAGACATTCTGTCCAGCTACTAATCAGGGAGATGGAAATTCTTACAGTACAGTGACATTTCATAGCCATTGATTGGCTAACATGGGAATTCTGAAGCTACTGAGTGTAGAAATGATGCAAAAAACAGGAAGTCTCATTCATTGCATGTTGCAAGAGTTAATTGACACCAGCCAATCTTTTGGGAAAAAATCAGGCACATTTACTAAAGCTGAAGATGCAAATATCTGCTGACCCAGCATTTGTATTTGTAGCAATTTATGTATAGACACTCTTCTGTCTGTGGTCAAGAAGATGTACAGTTGGCCCTCTGTGGATTCCACTTTCATAGATTCAACTCACTGTGGATCAGAAATATTTTTTCTTAAGTGGCGTGTGTTGCTGAAGACTTGCAAACGGATTCCTGGTCATCATTTCCCAAACAATACAGTATAGCATCATTTATTCATATAGCATTTGCATGATCATAACAATATTTATACACACAGCATTTGCATTATCTTAGGTGTCATAAGTAATCTAGAGATGATTTAAAGTATCCAGGAGATTGTACACAGGTTATATGCAAACACTGTGATATTTTATAAAAGGGATTGGAGAGTTGGCTATCTGTGCAGATCCTGGAATCAATCCCCTAAGGACACAGAGGAATGATTTTAGAAGAAATGTTCAGAAAAGAATGTTGCAACAGTAAATACTTGGGAATAGCATAATTCCATTAATAGGAGCATGGGTCAATCAACTCGCTCATATTTATATCATAGAATACAACCTGGCGGTGAAAGTGCATGCACTAAGCATGCACACACAACATGAATGAATCTCACACACAGAATACCAAGAAAAACAATCCGTTTGCAGGACAATATATAACAGTGGTATGCTATTTATGTTCATTTATAAAAATAAAAAGCTGTATGTGCCTAACAATAAAATTGCTAAGCCTTAGGGTACGTTAATCTTTAACTTCCCTCAATGTTTCTTCACAATAAATGCCTACACTTAACTTTTATAGAAATGCATGGAAATTACAAAAGGCTGGGTACCTGTGTATGAGGAAAGGGGAGAGGAGCTGGGTAGAGAGGCAGTCTCAGGTATATTATTGACAGTTATTTTATAAGCTGAATAATAGGCCAATTAGAGTTTGGGTTTGACATAAAGATTTCTATGACTATAAGAAGGCATTACAATTGTGGAGATGGTTCATGTTTGGGTGACTGCCATTGGATTCCACCTGACATCCAACCTTTGTGAATGGAGTCCCACATTGCCTTTGTTCAGCTCTAGCTTCTTCATACTGTTCTTTCTACCACTGTCTTAGCTCCAGGAGTTCTAGGGATCATCAGTTCTTTGGCAGTGAGTTCATTGTATGTGACCTAATTCTGGTCCATGATATGTGAGAAGAACCTTGCTTCTATGAATGTAACTGAAAACGTTTCTTCCTTTGTTTAGAGATTCTAGCATCTGGATATTATGCCTACAACTGCCTCTGAGTCCACGTTGGAGGGTGAGACTGTCCAGGAGGACATCAGGGTAAGGTGAAGACAAGAAACTGGGTCCATCTGGACAAAACTGAACTGCTACATCAAGCAGATACTGGGGATTGAATCCAGGAGCACTTAACCACTGAGCCACATTCCCAGCCCTTTTAATTAATTTTTTTTTTTTTATTTTGAGACATGGTCTTGCTAACTTGCTTAGGGCCTCAATAAGCTGCTGAGGCTGACTTTGAACTTGCAATCTTCCTGTCTCAGCCTCCCAAACCAGAATTGAAGTTCTTAGTAAGAGGATCGAGTTGCTCATTATTTAGGCTAGTTTGAGGATTTCTCCTATTTGCAGCTGAAACCCTACCGACTCATATGTTGTCATTGCTTTGGAAGCTTGGAAATGGATGTTTTCTTGAAGCTGGAGCTTTTGGGGCAAGCTTCAAGATAGAGACAAATTTTTAGTAACGCTGTTGGTGGGATATGACATGTTGGGAGGAAAGAAAGAAAAGACTTGCAGAATGGAGGACCAATGGAATATTAATTGGAATCTATTGTAAATGGTAGAAAATACAACATAATGGTGACTTTACTAAATATAGTTTGTAAAAAAATAGTTTGTTTCTATTGCATATAAATGGAGTATAGAGGAAAGCATTTCAGGGCTAGCAGCTTCAGGTATTTGTCAAGAACTCAATTTTCTGGGTACTATGCTGCCATCAGCAGTAAGCTAAGTACAACTCATGTTCCAAGGTGGCTGCTAGAACTCCAGCCATCACAGTCACATTTTAAATAGCAGGTGGAGAAAGGAGAAAATTAGTATGTGTTTTTTTTCCAGTAAAGATACTTCACATGGGCTGGAGCAGTGGCTCAGAAGTTACTGCATTTGCCTGGCATACATGAGGATGTGGGTTTGAAATCTAGCATCATGGACACAATGAAGTGTTGGAGCAAAGAAAGCCACATGAAATCTAAATAAAATTGATCCTTTCTTCCTTGCTCTCCCTCTAAAAAAACACAAGACTTCACAGAAGTCATAAGACATTTCTGCTTAAGTGGTCCTGTTTTCCAGAAAGCAATATCACATAGCATAATTACAAAGGAGACCAGAATGTGTTTTTTCAGTCTTTTTGTTTGTTTGTTTGTTTTCTTCATATAGCTCTCACCACTCTGACACTTCATTGTGTATGTGGTGCTGGGGTTCAAACCTCATCCTTATGTACGCCAGGCAAGTGCGGTAACTGCTGAGCCACCACTCCAGCCCCAGTGTTTTTACTCTTGATATCCCAGTACAGGTAAAAAGTTTAGCTTTTATTGCTGAGTAAGATGGACAAAATGGTTATTGGGGAACAGTAACTATCCATTTGTGTTTCAAAAACCCTGAGTATATAAATGAAAATAGGATGATAAAGAAAAAAATATACATTCCTTTTTTAAACTAAAATTATCATTATTCAGCCTCATAAGGATTGAGGGAAAGATTCTCACTTGTGATTCAAAAATGAAACTGTAGCTCTTTCTCTTCCACTTATAGAAAATGAGATTAGGGGAATTGAAGCAGAGGAAAAGGAAAGAAATCTCTTGGAGACTTCTCCAGTTTTATTTTCAGTGCTGCTAAAGGTAGTGACTGGCCTTTTGTCTTTAGTGTGGAGATCACCAAGTTTTGTATGTGCAAAAATTAGCCTCCAACTGAATAGGAGACAACCTATCCAGACTTTCCTGCAAGTTAGAGGGTTGAGTTGCCAGGAAGCAAGAGGGTAAGTGCCTGAGAAACCAGTAGGCAGGTATGACTTTTCATGTCTGGAGGTTAGAACAAATTAATTCTTTTGGGCATTTTAAAATCCTTTGCTTCCCAACTTTTCAGCAACACCTACTCTACACAGAAATCACAAGGGAATACAAGCTCTGTCTAGAATGCAGAAGAACCTTTGGGGAGGGCATTGGACTCGTACTCAAAACAGATACAGAGAGTCCATATCAATTTCATCGACATGTCGAAGTCTCTTTAACCTCCACTGACTTTTGGAGAAGGTTGGGTGGCAGTTGGGTGGCAACAGGGGCTCTGAAGCTGTGCAGCTGAGGAAGCCAGATGTTCTCACAGCTTTCATAGCACATGTCTTGAAAAGATTCAGATACGTTCCCAAGTGAACCTCAGGAATATTCTCAGGATGGCTTTCCATGTTCACAGGCCAACTCCAAAGAAAGAAAGTGTCACTAGAATGGTAATTAACTTAACCATGTGGGTTCCTGGGATCTCCAAGGAACTCCAGCAAAATGCTGGAGTTAGCTTCTTGCTCTTGTCTTAGAAAGCACTGCTCACAAGCTCACTCAGCCCATGCAACCTTGAGCTGCATCCACAAGCATCTCTAGCTCCAGGCTGCCTTTTCCTACCATCAGCCACCAAGTGATTCTGTCTTGATCTCCCTCACTCAATGATATTTAGAACAGCAAGCTTTCCACAAAGTCTACATGAATGAAAGGCAACATGGTGAAAATCTCCAGAACCACCAAATTGGGGTATCAAAAATATTCCAATGGTAACAGTGGCACCACTTCCCACTGAGGATAAGATACACTGTTTTTAAGTCTCAACTTGCTGTTCAGTTATAGAAACACAAGATAAAACTTCATTATCAGTAAGCTAATTTTTATGGTTTCTGTTTTGCAAGGTATACATCTAGAATGTGTCTGAAATAAGGAATAAAAAAATTTGTGTTTGGATCTTTGCAAACAGCTAGCTATTGCATCCAGAGCCATTTGTTATATAATCTATCCTTCTCTCATTGATGTTTGATGTCACCATTAACTACAAGTGATTCACATGTATGAGGGTCAGTTTCTGAGATCCCTATCTTTCTGTTAAATTGACTGTTAATCTCTGGTAACTTTTTATTTAGATTCTCAGAATGGTTTAATAGCTGGTGAGGTTGGTTTTCCCTCTCCTTCTGCACCTTCATACTCAGAATTTCCCACACTATTCTCACACATGAATTTCTCCATCTGACCCCTAAAATCATTAGCTCAAGTTCCAAAAAATGGATCTAATAAAACTTCATTTAGATGGTACCAAAAATAAATGTTGATAAATTATTATTTGTTCCTCTGATGTGTTCTTCACCTGAGTTATCTCTTAAGTATCTCCTCATCTCTTGAAACATTGTTTTGAAAAAAATTTTTTGAAGATACAGAAAATTGATACAATAATAAATTACAACACATATACCTGCCACTTAAATCCAAATATTAGTACCTGCCATGTTTCATTTCTATTTATGGACTTTATATATTTTTTCATTTTTTCCATTTTTATTATGCATTTTTATTAGTTTTTAAATCTTGGGTTTTCATTTCACAGAAGAAAAGAGGAATAGTGGAAGCAGCAGAGGCTTTTGTTCGATGGGAAGAGTACCCAAGGACTCTCCCCTTATATTCTGTCTTTTCCTTGAAGCTCATTTAGAGCCCTCCAGTGTGGGGACAGTGGGATATGTCTTACTGTAGGTTTTACAGTCATCCAGGAGAAAAAAAACCCTCAAATTCTGCCACCCCAGGGCATCTCAAATTTGTCTCTGTTGTTTGAAAAAGACAGGCAAGCCAAATACAAATGTCTCCCAATATGAATGCATTTCAGCTAGGACAACTGATCAACCTCCATCAGCAGGGACATCTTGTCAACCTCCACTGTTTTGGAAAATGGGGACAACTTATTCCCAAACTCCAGGAGCACAGATGAATGGATGGACGAATGGATGGACATACATAAAATGGAAGGAATGAATGACAATTAAGAAGATAGAGACAGAAAAAAAGGAAGGAAGGGGGAGAGAGAGAGAAAAAAACCTTTATTTATATTTTTACTGACCTGAGTACAAATTGTAGGCATCATACCTTATTCTTAAATATATGACAATGTATTTCCTAAAAATTCATTATCCTGGCAATCACCATACCATTATCACACTTACAATATTTCCTTAATATCATCTAATATACAACCTATGTTCAATTTTCCTTAAGTCTTCAAAAATGCCTCTTTTAGCTCTTAGGGTTTTTTGTTTGTTTGTTTTGTTTTAGGTAGTTTTGCTAATTTATTTATTTAGTTAACATAACATAAATGTCACTGTTTTAAAGTGTACAGTTTAGCAGGTTTTAGTATATTCTTAAAGTTGTACAACTGGCATTACTATTGAAGTCTAATTCCAGAATATTCCCATTAACCCACAAAGAATTCTACTCATTACCAGTGTCTCTCTTTTTCCCCTCTCCCATTCATGACAATCGACTAATCTGTTTTTTCTAATCTATTTTCTGCCTCTTAGACTTTACCTATTCTGAACATTTCTTATCAACAGAATCCTGCAATTTGCAACCTTCTGAGTCTGGCTTTTTAAGCTTAGCATAATGCTTTCGAGGATCATGCACATTGTAGCATAAATCTGTCCTGCATTCCTTTTAATTCTGAAAAATATTTTGCATTATGAATATATACCATACTTTATCTACTCATTCATTAATTAATAACATTTGGATTTGTTTTAAAACTAAAATCCAATGAAGACCCACCTATTTCATTCTTTTGTAATATCTTGCTCTCTCTCTATTTTTTCATCTGGTTCCCATTTATCTGATAGTTAGTTGTATATGTGGTGCTGGGTTTCAAACCCATGTCCTCATGCATGACAGGTAAGGGCTCCACCCCTGAGCCATGGCTCCAGCCCCAATATCTCTTTTATGTAGAACACTTCTTCCCCAATTATTTATTTATTTATTTATTTTGTCTATGCCATTGACATTCGAAGAGACCAGGATGCTTGTCCTGCAAGTTTATGATTATTTTCCTGAGGAGTTGTTCATTTACTCTCTTTTACTTCCTATAAAACTGAAGTTGGCTCAAAACGTGTGACTGGGCTAAGCGTTTTCAGTGACAGCCTTTTGCAGGGGTTGCTGTTTTCTTCAGACTGGATCACACAGAAGTCATGGTGTTGTTACAATTCTAGTCATACTTATGGTCCTCCCTTGTCCAGGCATCTTGCTACAGTTTCATAAGAAACTGTTCACTCTTTTGATTCTCTTGCTCAGAGTCCCTTAGAGAAACATCAATTTTAATCACTATCCATGCATGAAAGCACCTTCACAAGAGGTAAGCAAACCAGGTGAGGGACTATAGCACCTGAGTGCAGTACGGACAAAAGAAAAGACACAGTGAAGGGAATAGGCAGGATGGTTTCACATTACCTGTACCACCTTTCTCCCAGCTCCCAGCTGTGAAACACAGAGAGATTCTTTCTGCATGAAGGACAAGGGGTAGGTGAGCACCAGACTATGCCTCTGACTCTGTCTCTGTCAGTAATAAAATACCTGCCACTAAGTAATTTATAAGAAATTCTAAATTACAGTTCTGGAGTCTGGGAAGTCCACACAAACACACATGAACTTGTACATACATATACATACATGTACATAGAACACATGTAAACCCAAAAGGCAATTTAATTGTTTCAGGAAGTTCTGCCTTAAAATGGTGATGTTCTTTCAGGAGGTTACTTCTAACTTTCAGATTGTCCAAAGATGCCTGAATTTAAGAAAATCCCACGAACAAGTAGGCACATAGAGGTGGACTGAAAAAGCACCATGGGACTTTGCTTCCATGACTCTCAGTAATGTGGCTTCATGATACAGAAACTGCCTGGAAAAGAGAGGTGACTCTGTGGGTGTGATTCCCAGATACAAGATCCATCACTTGTCCTTTGCCTACCTCAGCAAATGCTGTGACCTAAAGACACAGCCGGGCTGGAGGTGTAAATTCAGACCCACAGAACATCATTAATGATCTTGGGGAGATACGGCAGAGATGTACCCCAGCTGTCTATATCCTCCAAATCAGCCTCCACCGTTGAGAGAATTTTTCTTCAGTTCTTGGTTATACCAAGTCCAATGCTCCCAAGGCTGTCTAGTCTACATCGATATTTTCTTGAGAAGATTTGATTCTAAAGTCAATTTTACTCAATTAGTTGTTGTCTGTTTTATTTTCTGTTGATTATTCCTATTGAGCATAATTTTTCTTCATCGTTGTAGTTTTCAACACACTTCCTACATGATTTTTTTTTTAGCTTTTTCCAACAGAAAGTTTTATCATGTGAAGTTATTATTCCATGTCAGCTTTATTCTGTGTTGAAATTATCCCAGTGGTACAAATTGTCAACTGGATGATCTGAATTTATATTTTTATCTCATTCATTTTTCAAAATGGATCAACATCCTATTAAAGAATTTTTCTTCTGCCAGGACTTATTTATTTTATATTTCTCATCATTTTGCCTTTTGCTCATGGTGCAAAATTTTAGCAAGACAAAGGGAAAAGAGCAGAGGTCAGAATAATGGGTGTAAACTAGACTGGCTGAAAAAGCCCTTCTTGTAAACGGCAAAATGGCTTTTCTTGAGTTCCCCACACAAAGTACGTTGAAGTTCCATCACAGCCTGTGTTGTTATGCTGCCACAGTTTTACATAACCCACATGTCTAAATCCAGTGACCTGAAATATTTATTTGTTCATGAAACCATGGATCAGCTCTGCCAGTCAGGTTGGCTAGGCTGGGATAAACTCTTGCCTGGCTCAGTTTCAGGATTACCCCACATGTTTTCATTCTAGAACCCTGGTGAAATGGGTTTTGTCCACAGAAAGACAAATATTGCATACGTTCACCTATATGTAGAAGTAAAAATATGTAGAAAGAAGTAGAGAGCAGAACAGTGTTAACCAGAGCCTGGGATTGGTATGAGAAAGAGTGAGAAGGAAAGAAGATGGTTAATGACTACAGAGGTGCAGTTGAATAAGGGGAGTAATGGCTAATGCCTTACAGCACAGTAAGGTGGCTATCATTCCAAATAATTCATCACACATTTCAAAAGAGCTAGTAGACAGGATTTTGAATGTTTCCAACACAAAGAAAGTATATATGTTTAGGTTGATGGATGTGCCAATTACCCTGATCTGATCATTACACATTGTGTACATGTACTGAAATGTTACGCTGTACTCTATTGATACGTACAATTATTATGTGTCACTTAAAATAAATGAAATATATGTGCATATAATTAAATGAATGCCCGGAAAAAAAAATAATGAGCCATGGGCGTTGTGGAACATGGTGGACTTAGAAACTCAAGAAGGCAAGCTGAGACAGGCCATGCCTCTCTCAAAGCCCCTGCTCAGAACTGTCATGTTCTACTTTCCACCTACATTTCTGTGGGTAGTCAGTCACGTGGTCACCTTTAACATCAGAAAAATTAGAAACAAACTTCTCCCACAGGCAAGCAACACCAAAGCCAGGGAGAGAGAAAATTGCAACCAAATAATAGCATTTACCACCATACAGTCTTTCCCCACTATAGAGAGCAGAACAACAACAACAAAATCCTTTGTGGTGACTTCATGCTTTTGCCTATTCCAAAAACAAGTAAACAAACAACAACAGCAACAAAAACGGCTAAAACAAGTTCTGTGTTGAATTCTTCCTCACTGGTCACCCTGTTACAATAACTAATGATGCAAACCCCAGTGTTCCTTGAGCAAAACAAAGGTTGTGTGATTAAGTGACATTGAAAATAATTATTCCCTGATGGATTTATGTAAAGTGGAGCCTTATGCTTTTTGTTTCCTCTAACACTTGAAATTCCCCCAAAGCAATCAGGATTTGCAGCCAGCACTGACTGAGCTGAAGCCAGCTAACAGGAGCCATCCAGATTGCAAGTGATGGGGACCCATCCTTGCATGGTGGGCTTGTCACTTGAGATGGAAGAAGAGGAACATAAAGGAAAAAAATATTAGGACTGGATTTTAGGCTGAGAACAGTACAAAACTGAAGTAGAGGGAAGGAGGACTCTGAGATTTCTAACTTGGAAAAGTGGAAAATTAGTGGTTGTGCTTAAAAAAAAATGGTGGGGGAGGATTATTAGGAAAGGCAGTCCTAATGTTTGAACCATTTGAATTGAGATCTTGCATTAATCTATCATTGAGAGAAAAACCTATTGGCCATAAGGCATTGCAAATCATAAGTAATTCACATTTTAGAAGTAGTTGACTTCAGAGTCAGTTCTGATTTAGAGGTTGCTTTTGGTTCTCTCACTGTCTCTCTCATTGACTTTCATGAAACAAGTCACATTTTTTGAAAAATAAAAATTTTGTTTCTATAGGAATGATGGGTCATAAACTCTCAATTTACCTGATTTTCTGGGTATTTTGGGAAACAGCAGTGTTGTAAATGCTTAGAATATCTTGAAACATTCTAGTGATGACATCTCCCCTCCACTGCCTCTCTCTGCCCCGCTCTCTAAGTCCTAGTCCTCTGATCGCCAGGCTAGAACCTAATTCACTACCTATTAGCTTGGGTGTTTCCATGTTTAAAAGCATTAGTAACAATTAAACTCTCTCCCAATACACATTTCAACTGAGCTAAAGTAGATGGCTTTCAACTCAAAGTTAATGTCTTAGCATTCTTCTGTCGGTAGAATTTTTCTAGCTCCACTCAAATTCCAAAGCCCACTTATGTCACCATCTAACAGGACACCCTTATGGTTTAGATACCTTCCTTCCTTTCCCTCCCTCCCTCCTTCTCTTTCTTCTTCCCTTCTCTCCTTTCCTTCCTTTTATCCTTTTTTCTATTACATATCAAATGTCTAACATGTATCGGATGCAAATGAAGTCTTTAATCTCACAGAATCTACATTCTAGATGGAAGAGACGATTGGTAGAAAAATAGATAGATAGATGATAGATAGATAGATTGATAGCTTGATAGGTTGTGGTAAGAGCTCTTCAGGAGGATTGTCAGAAGGACAACAAACAGCAAATGCTAAGACTTTAAACTGAGAGTATTTCTCAAAATTATTGTAAGACTTTCTTCTGAGTGGGAATACTTGCTAACTTTTGGAATTGTTATATCAATTGCGCTGATTGAATATGAATATCAGTGTTTTATTTTATTAAAAAAATTTAATGTCTACTCTGTTCTCCAGGGATTTTTAATCTGTTTGGAGGCAGAAACATACATACACCCGAAACAACAAAATATGAGATCATTATTAACCTTATTCCTCCAAAATTGGATGTCAAAGTTCCTGGCAATAGGTGAATAGGAAATTAATAGACACCTATATTTATGCTTATTTTCATACCCAATGACTCTGATAAGGAACCAAAGGAAAGAGATAAAGGAATAAAGTGTAAGAAGGGAAAGAGATATTTAATCAGTTCATAATCTGTCCATAGCTCTACAATGTTCCTCTAAAACAATCGTATGACCGCTGAGTTTGGAAAATCATGTATTGACAAACTCACCATGTTCATTAGCAAAATAAAGCATCTGAGAAGTCCTGCAAAAGAAAAAAACAGAAGAAAAAATGTTAGGGCCAGGTGTTCAGGTGTGTTGTGGTGGCCTACACCTGTATTCCCAGCTACTTCAGAGACTGAACAGGAGGAACACTGGAGTCCAGGAGCTAGAAACCTGCCTGGCAACGGAGAAAGACCTCTAAACAAACACACAAACAAAACCATTTGCTCATGCAAAATCGATTTATATTCTCACAGAACTTTAATTTGACTACGGTGAATCTGCCTAGGAAAATTTTCTCCTACTTTTGAGGCAGAAAACTTAGGTGGTCAGTGTAAGCAGAATAATGTGGGTCAATAAGGATAAAATCAACTATTGGTCATCTTTCCTGAGTGGGCAAAAAGCATTCCACTGTCATAAGCAAGTAGAGGTGCATATCAGCTTCACAGTCCCTTGCTAACAATGGTGACCCAAACAGTGACTTCCCTCTGTTTATAAAGATGCTTGTGTCCCAGGATCAAAGACTAGCTCAGACAAATAAGGGAGAACAGATTTTTCCTTTAATGTCAATTTGACATCCCCCAATGCTAAAGAGAAGGGTCCAGCCAGGTGGCTTGCAAGGCAAACACCCTTCTGTTAAGCAAGCTGCCCCATTCTTTCTTTTGATGCCCGAGGTGCAAACCTAAGTCTGAACCAGAATTCCCTGTGCCTGTGTCCTAGGTACAAGGGCAGGGAAGCGGTGACCAATTAAGGTCACAAAAAGGCAAACCTCACTGCCTCAGCGGCTCTGTCCCCTTCCCCCACTCTGGGGGAGGTCTGCTCTTTTCCCTATGTTTTACTTTCTATAAAATAAAATCTGTCTACTATGCTTGCCTCAGCGTCCCTCAGATTCATTCTTTGACCCCAAGAGGACATGAACTGACATCCACAGTACCGACATCCACAAAACCGGCATCACTTTTAGCAACTGTAACCTTGAGCTTCACACTTGGAAAATTTAGATCTCTTCTATTGTGTCTGAGTCATTTGATCCCTCCCTGTTCATAGTGATGCAGGGTTTTGGGGATGAGGACGGATTCTCTGCTCCCGCTGGTGAATGAAGAAGGTCTGACTACAGAATTCTGTAGCCCAAGTAGCCTGTTTTCAGTGTTTGCAGCTCTTCCCAGTTAGAACTGAGAAGCTGGGCTAGTTGCAGGTCCCTCAGGTCTCTGCAGCCCAAAAGTGTTAGCAGTTAGCCAGCTAAGAGCTGGGATTTCCTGTGGCGCGTTGCAGATCTTGGTGTGGAAGGACACCCTGGGAATTCGGCGCCAATCTTCTGGGTCCTTGTCTCTCGAATTTGAAGAATAAAATCCGTGGACAACCATGAAAGGAGGAGTAAAAGGAGTAGGATTTATTTAGGAAGAAGAGTAGAGACTCCGCAAAGTGGAGGGGCACCTGGAAGCAGGACACCACCTCAATATGTTAGGCAGGGGTTTATATTGACTTTGTGTATGACCATAATTAACATTCATGCAAAGCAGGTATTGAGAAATGCATCAACTCCACTGGTTAAAATCTATGTAAAACAGGCATTGAAACTGGTCAAGAGCACCATTGGTTAAAACAAAAGGTGGCAAACATTTCCTAGTACCCACCTGTGACCACCCCCATCTCTTAGATGGGACAAAGGTGAGCTTCAGGTCTTCTTACATTTGAAGGCCCTGAGCATGCCTGTGACCACCCCCAACTTAGTTGGGACAAAGGTGAGCCTCATGGCCTTTTTGCCCAGCTAGCTCTTGGATGGGGGCCCTCTGTCCTGACTGCCTCACCATTTCACTATCTCTCCTAAAACTGTCTCAGTAGGGCATATGTCCTGTGCCCATGACACATGGTAACATCTGATGGATGTAGAAAATTACCAAAAGCCGCTCAGCCAGGCAGCAAACGCCCTACTCAACTGTTTGGAAATCTATAGACTCCAGGCCAACTCAAAACTGTTGTCTTGAATCCTTATCAGAGTATCCCCGCTGCAAAACTCAATTTAATCCCCACCCCACTGCAAAACCCAGTTTAACCAGGAAAATTCCTGCTGAGATCCTCTCCCCAATTCAGTCTATAAAAGATCACCTATCCTTTTGGCAAGTGTGTCCCTGCAGCTATTGCAATAAATCTCCTTAATCTGTTGAGGTCTGGATCCTTTTGAGGTAGAAAAGTTAGGCAGTCAGATTAGTTAGAATGCTGTAAGTCAATCAAGGGAAAATTCGTTTTTTTTCCTTTGAGATCAATTTGACATCCCCCAATGCTAATGAGAAAGGTCTGGAAAGGTGGTTTCAAATGCAAACACTCCCTTCTGCTAAGCAAGCTGCCACATTCTTTCTATTGATGCCTGACTGGCAAACACAAGGCTGGACCCAACCAGAATTTCTCACCACCTAGGTTTGGGGGAAGGGAAAGGATGACCAATTGAAGGGTGAACTTCCTATAAAAAGGGCAAACCTAGCTGCCTATTTGGCTCTGTCCCCTTCTCCCTCTCTGGGGGAAGTCTGCTCTTTTCCCTACACTTTACTTTCTATAAAATAAAATCTGTCTACTACGCTTGTCTCAGTGTCCCTTGGTTTCATTCTTCGACTCCGAGAGGACACGAACCCGACATCCACGAAACCGCATCACTTTTTTGCTGGACTCCATACCCTCCTTTTCTGCTGCTTTTCCTTTCAATACCTCTCTTAGGACCTAAGGATTAGCTTCCAATTTATCTCCAACTGAAATGGGTTCCAAAGGGAATGCTTTTAACTTCTGCTGAGAGCAGGCCATCCTCTGTTTATTAAAAGAGCCAATTTATCAGTATCTCTAAACATAGTTCTTAAAGTAAAAAAAAGTCACTTTTTTTTCTTTCCTGTCATGTTTTGCTTGTTTGCTTGTTTCCTGATCAAACTGAGTTTAGAAGACTATTGCCAGCTACACCTTCCTGGAATGTTCTGAGCAAATCTGGGTGCAATCTGTGAGAGTTTACAATCTGAAACCTGCTGCCAATGTGGAGGAGGGAAGCTCAGCTGAGCATCTGGATAGATATTGCCATTCATTGGAGAGTATCTTGGATTGGGTTTCTAGAAGCTGGTCCCAAGCATGAATTTTTCATAAATATTAAGGAAGAGCTCCCAGGCGATACCTTGAGGCAGTAGAAAAGTAAGACAGGAGAAGGGGAAGAAGTCTGGCCAGAGGGCAATTTCAGACCCAAATCCAGCCTCCAGCCCTATCCTCATCCTCATCCTTCTGGGGACCTTTGGAACACAATTTACATCTCAAAGGGGTCCTGAGCTGAAGAAAAGGAGGTGGGCTTTTAAATTTCAATACCCATCAACTTTTGCAAAGGGCCACCCCAAATGGTCTCAAACACAAAGGCACTTTGAACTCTGCACACTTGGACAAAATGGATACTCTGACTCAAAGATGGGCATCCCAAAAGAGGCAAAGTAAAAACCATTAAAAGAAAACTGCAGGGCTGGGGTGGTGGTGGCTTGTGGTTACCGTGGTTACGATGCTTGCCTGGCATGTATAAGGAAAGGGATTCGAATCCCAGCACCACATACACAGGAAGTGTTGGAGCCACGAAAGCCACATGAAAAACTAAATAGAATTGATTCTTTCTTTCTCTCTTTCTCACTGTCCCTCTCTATCTTAAAAAAAGGGGGGGGGATAAAAATGCAAAAGAAACCAAGGGAGTGGTAAAGAAATGGTAAAGGGTGCAGTGGTACATGCCTGTAACCCCAGCAGCTCAGAGGCAGGGGCAGGAGGATCACAAGTTCAAAGCCATCCTCAACAACTTAAGAAGGCCCTAAGCAATTGAGTGAGATTCTTTCTCAAAAAAATAAATAAACAAATAAATAAAAATAAAAGAGAGAGAGAGAGAGCCTGGCTTGGGATGTTAGTTGTTAAGTGCCTTTGGGTTCAATCCCTAGTACAAAAAAATAAAAGAAATGGTAAAGGGGGTCAAGAGGATATGATAACAGCCACTACAGCATCTGATAGAAGGGTTGTGTTGAAGCCCAGGTGGACTTGACCAAGTCAATCACCATGGCCTCCAGGATCTTTTACCCTTTCAGTGATATCCATCATGTCCCATGCAAATGAATTCAAAGTTTGCTTATATGATTCCCTTTGAGTCTCCATAAGATAATTCCTTTGCAATAAGCCACCTCTATATCTTACTTCTATCTAAACCTATATTTGCATTGTGCAGAAATGAGGTCAGATCTTTGGTGGAAAGGCCAGTTTGCAGCACTGGACACAGCAGTATGAAACCAGTTGCCTGCATGCCATGGGACTCTTGTCACTTGCTCTGCATCCAAGCAGATTTCTAGAGATGAGTAAATTTTATCTTCCTCCAGTGGAAGCACCATCTGCTTCTACTCTGAAAAGTAGCACTAATATATGATTCATTAGCTTATGTATATTCTAACATGATCCAAGAGTTTAAAAAATCTGATTTCAACCTTTGTGGATCTTATGACTCATTTTAGAATATTTCTCTTATTTGCATTTTATTATTCAGCCCCAGAATCAAAATTAGAAGCTAAAGTGAATGTTTTATGGACCATACTGTCTCTTGCTTCCCTTGTGTATAATACTGAGTATTTGCAATTAAATGAAGGCAAATGAAGGATTAAAAAAATAATGAGGCCAGTCAAAGCTAAAGAAGCTTGGGAAAAAAGTTTGAATTTCCAGTCCATGGAGGCTTTATTCATACATTTTCCATAGTTTTCTTAAGAATCAGGAATAATACTTACTTCATTGGCTGTCTCTCTATCTAATACTGCAGACCCTCCCATGCCCTGTGAAATAAGCCCCATATGTACTTATGAGCATTCTTCATTCTTGCTTGCAAACAAACAGTAAAAGCTAAGGAGCTGCTTCCATTTTTTTCCTTTTCCCCTCCAATCCTCCTCAGTGGTGTCTGCTAAGGTTTCAAATTTTGGGGCAGTGCCAGAAAAGGTTGCTCTCACCGTCAGGATCTCCTACAGGTACACTCCTGCTGATACAGTTCTTCTTCAGTACTACTCAAGAATTCTCCCCAAAACAGAACTCAGGAGAAAGTGTCAAAAATTCTTCTGGAGCCTGCAAATTTCTGCAGCTGTCTTTTGTTTTAAGCAAAAGTAGGGAGATAATATTTCTCCTAAAATTTATATTACATGCTGTTAGCAAAGTAATACGGAATACTGGAGCTTTAGTATTTATTTTAGTGTTTGCTTACAAAGCTGCTTCTCCCTAGGACAGAAACATATGGAGGAATTTGGATATATACCAGAAAATGCAAAAGGAGGCTTTGTTGAGTTTTTACAAAGTGATGGCCAATACAACCTCACTTCTTGCTGTTGGACAGGCTCGCACAGCAAAGAGACCCCTGGTAGCTGACACAAGAGATTTTACTCAGAATGTGACAGGATGGCTGCTCCCAGGACCAGAGAGAAGAACAACATGCTGTCTAGAGTGGGGGAGTGGGGGAATTTATTAGCTCTTGAGGCTCTCTCTCTCTCTCTCTCAGGGCTTGGGTGGTTGCCTGTGGGCTCACGTGCAGTGAGGTAGGTGCCTGTAAATGGTTGTGCTTTTTGAAAGAGGAATTTGCATCTATATACGGCCATCATTATTGACAGTTATCTAACACTGGCCTCTCCACTAAAATCTTCTGTAATTCCCAGTACGTTGCATTGTGGGGTAATTACAGAGCTTTGATAGAGGAAAGAAAGAAAAGCAAAAGAGGACACTACAATGTGCAAAAGGCATGAATAGGCCCCAAAGAGGGAACCTGCAATGTAGATGTGTTTCATGAATAAGTTTATTCATGGAACGAAGGAAGTCTTCTGAATATATTATTAAAATGGTTTGGGAGAAAATTAGCTATTACAGTTCAGATTCAAGTGTTAACTGCTATGAAAACTATAGATGCATCCCTTTGGGTAAAATTATATTTAAAATGTCTCTGCCAATCAGTGTCTTCCCACCCACAGTGTGTTTCTGCAGCTCCCACACTGGCTTGGAGAATGTCAAAGAAAATTTATTTTAAACTGTCTGTCTGAGTAATAAAATGCTTTTTCTGCTGCCAGCAGTGTCATAATGAACTCTAGTTATAAAGGGTGAAAGGGAGCAGAAAATTTACTGAAGGTTATATGATAGAAATATTTGCTTCCATATTTGGCTAATGGCAGTGAGAGGGTCTGACTCCTAGCAGGATAAGAAAAGAGATGGAGTCAAGAGAAGAACAATGTTGAAAAGGCTTTCTTTAATCAGAAGGAAACACTTGGCAGTGAGTCAGTGAGGTAGTGTCAGAAAGGGTGACAGCATCATTAACACAGAGGAGAAAATCTAAAGATCTAGATCAATGGTCTGGTAGATTTGACCACGTTAAAGTTATAGTTACCTAGTATCAAAATATACTTAACATACCTCCCCCAAGCATGGTCATTTAAAGTAATGAGCATAATTTTAGCCCATGAATCTGCAGGTTGGAAATTTGTGGTGGGCTCAGCAGGTGGCTCTTCTGCCCTCCTTTGGGCTCTATTTGTTTAGGGGATTATTTACTGTTGGATGATCATGACTGGCATAGCCTGGGTGGTGGTGTCAGGCTTTGTTCCACAAGCCACCATCCTCCAGCAAAGCAACCCAGTTATTTGTAGCAAAGATGGAGAAGTAAGATAGAGCAAGCTCCAGTACACATGCCCACTTCAAGTCTCTGCATGCATGTTTCCATAAGCATACTACTGGGCAAAAGAAAACAAAGTTCTTAGGTTAATCCCCAGTGGCTGGCTGAGGGCAGGGCATCAGGCAACTGTGAAAAGAACAACCAATCAAGACGCTGGCAGACAAGCTCCAATAGCATCTGGTGAACGCCTGATGATTGATGAGTCCACGAGCCAATCTCCAAGAGGCCATCCCCAACAATTTCTCTCCTTTCCCCAAACTATAAAAGCAGCTGCCCAGCCAAGTTGAGTGCCATTTCCCCCTTCATGCCACTTCTCCTGCCTGCTCATCATTTCCCCTGCTCACCTTCACTATGGCGGCAAAGTGGATTTGACCTGGGAGTGACAATCCCAATAAAGGAAATTTTACTCAGCCGTTCTTAGGTCTGGCTACCTTTTTGAGCACCCGTGCCTGGATTTATACCCATGGTGTCTGATTTTTACAAAAGTCATATGGCTGAGCCCAGAATCAAGAGGTAGATTTCCCATGATTGGAAAATACCATACTACAAAGTCACGAGGCAAAGGAGTGAGTTCAAGGAGGAAGCAGACTTGGGTCATTGCTAGTCAGCTTTCCATAACCATAGCAAAATGTCTGAGATAATTAATGTATACAGAGAAGAGGTTTATTTTGGCTCATAGTTTCATTAGACTTCCCAGTAAGCGCCACTTCTTAAAGGCTCCACCTTCTTTCATAGCACCACCCTTTAACACCCTTTAAAGAACCAAGCCTTTAAAACATGCATCTTTGGGGAACATTTAAGACCCACAGTATGGCAGTCATCTGTGCCATCTACCAGGTTAGTCATCCCAGGCTTATATTGATCTATTATTTCCATGTCATCAGAACTCCATAAACAAAATGGTATCCAGGAACTATTCATGCTCAGAATAAAACTAAGTGACCAAAAAAATCTATTGATTGAAAGATGGGTTTAACCAGTGATGCAAAAAGAAAGTAACCAATTCCTAGTGTTAATATACCTCAATCTGTTTTCTTGGGGTACCCTTAAATAGAGTATTCAAGTTTATTATGTCACATTAGCATAACACTTCCATATGTGCCATGTGCCTCACAACAATATTTAGGAATTATCCTCACAACAGCCCGAGGAGAGCAGTGCTATGATTATTTCAATTTATTATGGAGTTGGCTGAGACGACAGATGTGTTCCAGCAACACCCAACTAAGTAACTGAAATGTGGAAAGTGTCAACAGTTCCCTGGGTACTCAGTTTATACAAGCAAACATGTTTCTGGCTGGACTGAATGATTGTTGCACTGAAGTAAATAAACCAAACAGATGTTTTAGCAACATGTTTTCATAGCTTCAAAGCATATTAAGGAATTTAGAACTGCCAATTCATTTGCCTAAAATTACAATCTCTGAGATGGTCCTATAACTGATAACCAATAGGTTTTTGATTTGGTGAATCACTCTGTAACCTAAAATACATAATCCCAGTGAACCTGAGGTAGCATATTATCTGAAATTAAACTAAATGTTTTTTCCAGAAGCAATGTCTGAGATAGCAATTGCAGTGAAGGTATTTGATTTTGGAGGTGATCCTAGGAAACAGTGGAAGTGAGAAAGGGAAGGGAAAAAACCAACAGTAATTAGCTACAGTAAGTGTTATTGCTCTGGCTACCTTACCCCATGGAAAACTCTGGGGAACCCTGGAGGACTCACACTTCACTCAGAATTACCCTGCCTCAGTGGCAAAGGAGCTGGGATATTTGTACCCTGAACCTTTTAAGTCATTGACTGACACCTGCTCTTCAGATGTATTAACTTCTTGGCACTGATAACCTGATTTATGTGTGGCCAGAAAAAAATTTCCAAATCCTCAACCAAAGTCCTCAGCAAGGAGATTTAGATACGGGAAGTTGGAAATAGGTGTAAAAAATCAGGAACCACAAGTATAAATCCAGGCACGGGTGCCCAAAGAGGTAGCCAGGCTTAACAACGGCTGAGCATAACCCTTTAATGGGATATGCGACTCTCAGGCCAAAATCACCTATGCTGGTAGAGCGAGCAGGGGAAATGCAGAGTGGGCAAGGGAAGTGGTGTGCAGGAGAAAATGATCCTGGACCTTCACCAGGCAGCTGGTTTTATTGGTTAAATGGGAGGAGTTGATGGGGTTGGCCTTTCAGAGATTGGCTGGTGGATCCATCAATCCATTCGAGCTTGTCTACCAGTGTCTTGATTGGCTGTTCCTTTCGTGGGCAACCTGCCCTGTGCCCTGCCCTTTAGCCAATGCAATGACTCTGTGGAGTAGCTGAAGCCACACCCCCAGTCTGCCACTGTGACTGGTCAGCCATGTGGCCTGGCTGAAACCCTGCCCCCAGCCAGCCTAACAGTAGGCATGTTCTGAAATGCTAAGTCCCAAAAGGTTGAGCAGAGCCTAGGAAAGTTTGCTGCACACACTTAAAACCAAAATAAATTTGCCTAAGTGTGAAAGAGAGCCATGTTTGTCTGAGCCCTCTTTCTTAAATCAACCAAAAGCAACAAAGTAGACAGAAGAGGGGGAAGGGTGACATATCAATCATCATATACAATTATCAGAAGACAGAAATCATCCTAGTTATTTGAATTAAAAAAAACGTTTAATCTGAAAAATTCTTAATGAGTAGAAGTCAGCTAGCTACCAAAAGGCATGATAGAGAACTCTGAAGAATACCAAACTCAACTATTACCAATGCTGAGGGAAAGCTGTTGATGAAGGAATTAAGGATGAGAAGAAGGGTCCCTCCATTTCTAAGGCACAGATTCTACAAGGCTATCAATAATATTGTAATTTATAAGAAAATAATACAGACAGATATATATACACATGCACACACACATATACACATCTTAGGTCTTAGTCCCCATTTTCTGGCACAGGGCTCCTAAAATTCTTTTATTCTCCAGAGTGATAACAGTGTCTTTTGTATGCTAATAAAATGTCAGGGGGCTGATGGCTTCTAGATAGCTCAGGATGGGGGCTGGTCACCAGAAAGACCAAGAGATGAACAGAGGGTTGGAACTTTCAGGCCACTCCTAGCACTCAAAGAAAAGAGGGTGCTGGAGGATAAGCTGATCACCAGTGGTCAAAAATTTCGTCACTTATGCTTACATAACAAAGTTTCTATAAAACTCCAAAGAAGTGAGTTTGAAGAGCTTCTGAATGGCTGAATATGTGAAAGTGATAAATCTGGAGAAACCATGGATGTACTATGGCTTTCCTATGGATCTCTTCCATCTGGTGGGTCAACGGTATCCTTTATGAAAGCTTTTGTTATTAAAAAAAAAAAAAAAGGAGCTGGAGCCGTGGCTCAATGGTTACGGCACTTGCCCAGCATGCGCAAGTACAAGGGTTCACACCCCAGCACCCATGTACACAACTAAGTGTCAGAGCAACGAAAGCCATGTGAAAAACTCAATAAAAAAATGATTCTTTCTGTCTCTCTGTCTCTGTCTCTGTCTCTCTCTCTCTCTCTCTCTCTCTTTTTCACTGTCCTCTCTTTAAAACAAAAAACAAAAAAAAATACAGAAGTACAATATCTTCCTAAGTTCTATGAGCCACTCTAGCAAATTCATCTAACTCAAGGAATGGATTGTGGGAATCCCTAACTTATAGCTACCAATATGAGGGACAACATATTACTTGCGACTGGCATCTGAAGTGAGGAGCTGTGTTGTGGCACTGAGCCCTCCATCTGTAAGATCTGATGTCATCTCATGTAGATAGTGCCAGAATTGAGTTGAATTGAATGACCCCTGGCTGGCATCCACTGGAGAATGGCTTAGCGTGGGGAGAGAAACCTACAGGTCTGATTCTGAGCTTTCTGTGCTGCATCGAGTGAGTGTGTAGAAGAGGATTGGAAAACCACTGCTTATATCTTTCAGACCACCAGGGAAGCAAGCTGCAAGCTTTATCTTTCATCAATAACAACCCTGAAGAAGTTCTTAGATGAGCTTTGGATGCAAGGAGGTGTTCATATCATGAAAGGACAGAGAGCTGGTACTCTCGGCTGTGTGTTCAAGTCCCAGGACAGCCTACACTTAAGCCACCCTGCTTAGTTTTTCTGTGCAGAATTACCCTTTCATTTTCTATGCCCCCCATTACTTATTTTTAAATGCCCTTCACCTCCTTAAAATCTTCCCAACTCCCCATGGATACAGTCACTTTGACACAGCAAAATCTTATCTCACTTTTGTATATGTAATTTTTTTTATTACCTTCAGTGATAGCAGTGTATCCCTCTTTCCTGATTATTTACTTTCTATGAGGCTAAAGACAATCCCTTTTTGACCTTGTAACTCCTTGGTATTGTACAGTCCAATATAACGGCTATGAGCCGTGTGGTGATACTTGAGCACTTGAAACGTGTTTAGTTCAAACTGAGATGTTCTGCAAGTGTAAAATCCCGACTGAATTCCAGTGACTTAACATGACAAAAAAATTT
Organism: Aplodontia rufa; assembly: GCA_004027875.1. NCBI lineage: Eukaryota > Metazoa > Chordata > Mammalia > Rodentia > Aplodontiidae > Aplodontia > Aplodontia rufa. Next base: position 4,362 of record PVKS010022045.1, on the reverse strand, counting down.
TTAAATAACCCATTAAGAACTTATTTACAATGATTGTATGCCAAAATAATAATATTTTAAATATTATATGTTAAATAAAATATATATTGAAGAGGCTGGAGCAGTGGCTCAGCAGTTGATGCACTTGCCTGGCATGTGCAAAGACCCAGGTTTAACTAAGTGTTGGAGAAGTAAAAACCAAATGAATAAATAAAACTAATTCTATCTCACACTCTCCCTAAGTAAAAAAATTATATACATTAAAATCAAGCATGCTTCTTCTTACCTTTTTTTTTTCTTTTTAAAATGTTGCTACTAAGCTCAATTTACAATAACTAAATTATGGAACCAATCCAGATGCCCCTCACTGGATGAATGGATCCAAAAACTGTGGTAGGTATATATATATATAATATATATATACATATATATATATATATACATATATATTATATATATATATACCATGAAATTCTACTCAGCAATTAGAAACAATGAAATTAAAATTGCAGATTTTGAAGGTAAATGGATCACAATGGAAGAAATCATGCTGAGCGAAGTTAGCCAAACCCAGAATCAAGTGTCGAATGTTTTCACTCATTTGTGGAGGTTGGAGCTAAACCAGGCCTATGTGAAAGGTAGTAAACCTCATGTGTTAGACCCAGCAAAGGCGTAGCAATACATAATCTAGGGCAACCATAGATATGTAGCTGACGGGGAAGAGGGTGGTAAGTGAGGGAGAGGAGAAGGAGGGAGAATAGGGAGGGATGGGGGTAATTCTGGTTTAAGAATATATGCTTATCATATTGTTACTTTATATGCATTTATGATTGTACAATAACTCAACTCCTTAATAAAAAATTAAAAATAAAATGTGGCTACTAGAAATTTTAAAATTACATGAATGTCTCATATTACAATTCTCCAGGATGGTGCAGTCCTAGAAAATTCACATTTAGGTACTCAATAAATGTTTTGTGTATAAATTAATCAAGTGAACATCTTCTCCACAGATTCTAAATGTTTGAATGCCATGGTCATGTATGTAGTGTTTTAATTTGGAGACTGATAAACGGTCATCATTTTTTTCATTTTATTTTATTCAAAGTAAGTGTAAACCCTCAAAAGCAACTAATACAGACATACCTTTATAAAATAAGGGCAGCGTTTTATACTTGAAAACAGCCAGTAAGTGATCTCAATTATTTTGAAAGATCAGAAATATAAGAAGATATATTTAAACTTTCAAGTGCAGAACAAATACAATATAAAGTGCTACTCTGAGTTATGACATTGGGAGCAATTATTTCTGGGCATAAGAGTTAGTTTCGGGGCAGCTGTGTCACAGGTCAACAGGTAATGGAGATGCCCCACCCAGCTTGTTCTAACTCTGATTTAACTACACTTGAAGAATATCCATTTGGATGAGGATCAGCAGTGAAAATGGAACATACTGAGCACCATTTCAATCTCTTCAGGATACCAGGATATTCTGGGGTAACTAATTGCTGCCAGGGAATACCAAGGTCAAATCCTAACACCCATCTTTCCCTGGTTAGTCTTACCTACCATATGTTCTCTTACAACAGGAGGGGTGTCTGGCTTTCCAGGGTTGTAGGACTGACCAGTGAGGAGTCTCCCAGCTGGGACTGTGGTAGCTCAAGAAGGAAAAGCAGGAATTTATCTGAGATGGATGTGATTTTGTTAGAAATATCAAGTTCTGCAAGAAGTCCAGTGTGTGATCAAAAGTAAGCAAGGCAAACTTTACTTCTGCAGAAGGATGTGCTACTGAACAAAATCTGGCAAGCGAGCACACTTGGGCAGGCAGTGCACCTATTTTTATCCAAAAGGCAGCACTGTCTCTTGCTCTGATAGGTGGTGCTCGTGGTTACAATCTATATGATTGACTAATTTTAAAATTGGGGAGGGCAAAGAGAAGGCGTATAAACTGGCTATGATTGGATACAGGTTCAGAAGCTCAAAATTGCTACAATTGCATCTTACATCCCAATTTTACATTTAAGGCTAAATACTATAATTTTGAAAATGGACCACTGGACTTTGTATTTCTCACAGTTGCCATGAACATCACAGAACCTGTGTCTAAATGATGTAAAATCTTACCTGGAGAGTCCTAAAGTCTCATTGGTAAACTGACACGATTACTGCTTTACCTTCATCCACAGCAAGGAGATCTAAAAAACACACATTTTCCTATCCATCCTGGGGATAACACGATCACTGCCTTTCTGTCCCCTCACTCCTGTCTGAGGAGTGCCTCCCTGCCTCTGAATGTCATCTGTATGTTAGGGCACCAGGCCTGGAAGAAGGGATGAAGACAGTGGAAAGAAATAGGGGGTAGTTATTTGGTTTTATCTCCTTGGACTCCTCAGATGTCAACTTATCTGAAATAGCATCACCAGCCAATTGAGGGGGTCCTTAGGCTTTTTTGAATAAACATTATCTCCTTATTGGGCCTATAATTTTTCATTAGAGTTTCTGTTTGCTTTGCATCTCTCCAAAATGCAAAGACATTCTCTAAGTCTCCCTCCAATGAGAAAAGACAAAAATAATGGAATTTTTTTAAAAAGTCTGTTTTCCAGGAAAGTACTTTTTATTGATGCCGCGTTTTCTCATGATTTCTTGCCCTACTTCTGGAAAATCCCTTATTTATAAATATCTGAAATTTTGAAAGTTAAGGAAACCCTAAAGAGATATTTCTATATTTCTTTTTCTTCTGTATTGATCTGTTTAGTAATCCAGTGATGGAATCGATCCACCTGACAGTTGCAATCAATTGCACTGAGATTCAATTTACAGTAACAGCCTCAGAAGCATGGTTACCTCCTAGACTCTGTGGGTGGTGGCTTTGAAATAGGTAAGGGTGGGGCAGCTTCACCAACAAAGGCAACCACTACCTAGGAGTACTAGAGAATAAAAGGAGAGGAAGCTGAAAGGAAGAGGGCCTGCCAGTACGTCAACAGTATATTTCCTTGAAGTATGCAATTATTTATTAACATAATTAGCATCATTTTCATTATGTCTAATTGCTGTGTATAATTATGCTAATACACAGATTAAAATACAGTTAGGAGTAATGCTCCAATTTGATATTTTGCTCAGAGCAAGCTTCACCTATATTCAATCAGTCTGGAGCTCATTGTGAAAAGCATCTTTGTATTATCTCTACAGTGAACTAAAGAAATAAGGGTATAAGATCAGATTCAACTGCTTCAGATTTAACTGTGATTTAGACTTCTTCTATTCTATGCTTGGCTATGGTTTTAGGGTCCTTCCCAATGTGTTGAATCTTAATCCCGTTTAGGAGGTAGAAACTTAATTTGTCTATGGTGTTTAGAGGAAGGGCTTTTGGGAAGTGTTCTTGATTGGATAATTCATCAAGATAGAGTCTCTCTAATTGAATCCTGGTGGCTTTCAAAGAAGAGGGAAAGAAACCCCGATATATACATACAGACCACCTATCTCTTGCCTAGTGATGCACTAGGCCACCTGAATACTCTGCCAAAAAGAAAGCATCACCAGCCCCTTGACCTTGGACCAGAACAGTGAACCAAAATGAATCTCTTTTCTTTGTAACTTACCCATTCTATGGTATGGTGTTATTAGTGACATAAAACAGATTAATGCAATTGGCTTCCACTTTCTTCTTTAGAGAAGAGTCATCCCTTGACACTTCCCATTAGCATTTTTCTTCTATGGCAAAACTGTTTCTTTCTTCCCTTTTCTTTGAAGGAAAAAAATCTCTTTTTTTCATGTGATTTGTTCAGAGCCAAAAGAAAATCATCTTAAATACATTGGAATCCTCTAGTTTTCTCTCCTTTGAAGTTTAAATGACTTAAATTACTTTGTTCTGAATGTTAAAGGTTAATATTTAACTCCATCAGAATTCTCCAGACCATTCTATACCTGTTCCTAAAAGATGTTCCTCTGTTTTCAACCCTTCTAGTTTTTAATACATTCAAACAGAATAGATTTCATACAGAGCTTGCTGGCTTTCTTGCAGACATTCATTTTGAGGTTCTAAATAGATGAAATTCATCACCACTCTTGTAGATTTTTAGAGCAGTCAACCTGCCTGTCCTGACTGCTGATGGTAATCTGTTATGCATTTGTGAAGCAGAATTCAGGCCAGAGCTGGCTGTTTAGAAACCAGTCAAATTTGCTTCCATTCCCGGGAGTTTAAGTCTGTGCAAAAAGAAAACACTACAATTTCAGTTAAGAGGAGGAAAAACCAGACAGATGTCATGTGTGCCTCCCACCGTCTGTGGCTCCAAACCCACTCAAGTTCCGAAATAATCTTGTCCCACATGATCTCACTGAGTTGTACGAATACGAAGCAAGCTACACCAAACCATAACAAAA
>PVKS010022044.1:0-34315 GCA_004027875.1 Aplodontia rufa | reverse complement strand
GGTGAGCAGTACCCAAAGAAGATAAACGCTATTGACAGCAGGGCCCTAAAGAAGGGGCAGAGGGGACTCAGCTCAAGTTGGCATCCTGACTTGTATGAGCTGATATGATTGCTATGGGGTTATTGAATATTAAATGTGTATTTCCTCCTCTAGCCTTGGTGCTGTGGCTGGGGTATGGCAGGAGAATGTGTCTCAGTGACTTCTGCTCTTTTGTGCATCCCCCGAAAGCACATGTGTGGAATGCTTGCTTGGGGCCAAATGATACGGGGCCTATTTGGTGCTGTAACTCACTCTCTCTTGGACAGGTAGAATTGGAAGGTCTCACCGGCCACATTGAATTCAACAGCAAAGGCCAGCGGTCCAACTATGCCTTGAAAATCTTACAGTTCACAAGGAATGGTTTTCGGCAGGTAAGCCTCACTTTGCCACTGCGCTGATGGATCCTTCGTCTCTGTTCCTTTGTCCCCAGCCCATTTCATTGACTTCTTGGTGCTCAGGGTGACTTCCTGATGTCAGGTGTCCCCAGGAACAGTGGGCTGCATCCTGGGCAGGGCTCCTGGGCTGTACTGGTCTCCTCATCCTCCCACCGGGTTGGAATAATACCACTCCCAGCAGAGTGGGTGCTCCCAGCAGAATACCACAGAGGGAGGCAATCATGGGGTGATAAGGGGAAGGCATACCCAACTCTTGTTCTCTCTTTCGGATTATTCCACTCCCTGAATCTCACCCTAACTGTGGAAGCTGCTAAACTCCATGGATGCATGGGCAAGGCACAGACTGGATCCCCTGTGGGCTGAAGAAGCCCTTCAGCACCAGAATGGAGGGCCCATCCTCTCCTGCCAACCCACGGCCTCACCCTCTGTCAATCAACCACTCTTCCCCTGCGCTCCTGTCTGCTCCCATCATCTTAGGGATGCTCTGTCCATAGCTCCTTTCAGCTCCCTACTCTTTTTCTCATTTTCCTCCATTAACCTTCTTATCCTCCTTTTCTTGAATCTTCTTCCATCAGAGGAATAAGGGATTCTGACAGCCATTCTGAGCATCTCTACAAAGGTCTCTCATCCTCCGCACCATCCCAACAATCAACTTACTGTATAGGAGCCCTTCTCCAACCTTAGAAGAGGCTGGAAATAGGGAGGCAAGCACTAATTAGAGCAGGAAACAGGTATATTGAAGAGCCTCCTGACTGTCAGAGAGGCTGAACCAGGGAATGCTCCCTGCAGGGCTTGCAGAATCACCCTTTCCAGCAGAAGATGAAGGGTGATCAGCTTCATTTCACCATGATTACCATCACCACCACTGTCACCACCACCATTATCATCACCATAACCACTACCACCACCACCACCACCACCATCACCACTACCATAACCATCCCCATCGCCACCACCACTACCACCACCATCACCATCATAATTATAGTAACTCGCATTTATTAAGTACTTACCCTGGGCCTTAAACCATGTAATAGAACATGTATTTACTAATTTAATCTCCCAAATTTTCATTTTGTTAATTCTCTCACTGTAAGTGAGGAAATTGAGGCTCAGAGAGACTGATTGATTGACTTGTCTTTAAATAAGTAGTGGCAGAGATGGTTTTGGACCTATTCATGTCCCCCTTGAAGATGTCAGATTTTTAACCTTTATGACAAACTATGCATCAGAATCACTTTGGTATTTTGTTACAAATGCAGATTTTTAGGTTCTGCCCCACAAAAGTCTGGTTGGGTGGGCCTAGGATTGGGGCCCAGAAATGCACTTGGTCATCAGGTACCCAAGCTTGTCTTGATGAAACCCTATAACTTAGAGGCCTATCACTTCTGTCTCCTGCTTCTGGCCTCATGTCTGAGAACCCTTTTCACCCCTTCTCAGGGTCCAATGGAGTTCCCTGTAGGAGGGCAATGATTAGGACCCTTGTTGTAAGTTACCATTCTTGGAAAACAAGAAGGGAAAGGAAAAGTATCCCAGATGGAGGGAGATGACCCCCAACCCTGATGCTGACTCTGTCAACATCTAACAGATATGAGCTGGCGCTATGTGATCTTTCAGCAACTACCACCATTTTTCATATCTTTTCAAATGGGGACAAGATCAGGCAGGGCAGCCAGAAACTATGGGAATGGATTGATGGCTGTTTCGCTGATCTAACCAATCATTTATTGAGTGTGTGTGTGTGTGTGTGTGTGTGTGTGTGTATCAGGCAGTGTGCTAGGCCTGGGGGAAACAAAGCTGAAAGAGACAGTCCCTGCACTGAGAAAGAGCTTGCAGTCTGGTGACCAAGAGTGACAGAAAAAAATACCTTCAATTTTGGGTTATTAAACTCAAATCATGCCCTCGGGCTCATCAGTCCCTGAATAAGCAAGCTACCAGCCCGTGGGAAATTGTCAGGCAGGCTTTCCCCTGAGCTCTGATATGCTTGGGGATATAAAATGAAGAACATTCATTCGTTCTTTCAAGAAGTGCTTGTTGAGCACCTTCTTTGTGCTGGCCTGCCTTCTAGGGACAGGTTTTTTTAAAATAGAGGAAGTGTCTACTTTTGTGGACTGTATATTCTAGTAGGGTCAAATGACAGGCAAACAAATGCATAAATAACATCCAGTCATAAAAGTACTCCAAGGAAGAATAGAACAGGGGTACAGAAGAGGGGTTTGAAGAGAGCAGTGGTGGAAGAGCAGGGAGAACATCGTGCTCATGCGAGCCCCAGACCCACTCCACAGAAGCCCTGCCTAGGCTTTGAAAAAATCCTCCTGGACCTCAGTGCTGCTCTAGGAATGATCCTGGGAAGAACCCACGTCTAGCACCTCTTGTCTCCAGGGACACCTGCGGTGGTCTCGGTCCCACCCTCCTCTTGAAAGACGGCTGATTCTGCTCAAAGTCTCTCTTCACCTTAGTTGTGTTTCTACTTACTGCCTTTCAGAAATAATTCTTTCAGCTGCAAGGCCACAAAGTTGACTGAATCATTAAGAATCAACATCATCAATCTGGGTGTGGTGGTGCATGCCTATGGCTGAAGAAGGACACTTGCAAGTTTGAGGGCAGCCTCAGAAATTCTGCAAGACATGTCTCAATACAAAAGAAAAAGGGCTGTGGATGTGGGTAGGTGGTAGAGTGCATGCCTAGCATGTGCAAGGTCTTGTGTTCAAAATCCAGTACCACACACACAGAGAATCAGCATCATTAGCCCCCAGCACCCGCCACCCAGCCCCCAGCCCAGAGAGGGACACTGCCCTGAGGCTTCCTCTACAGTGGCTTGCTGCCCTTCATCAGCACCTCTCAGTGACCTCATTGGAACCCACAACTGTACATTTTGATTAGTGACATTGGGATCTGGTGTGTTTAACCTAGATGGACGATTGGAATGTGAGTGGTCCACAGGTTACCCTTTGGTAAATCTTTCCCTGGTAGAGTAAAATTCCTATTTGACCTTCCGGCACTTCACCCCTTCCTTTTGAGCTAATATGCCATACAAGTGACCACTAAAGAGGATGGTGTTTTTGACCTTTGGCTGCCCCAAGGGACATACTCCTGACTGAATTATAAAGTGGATGGCAAGATTCGTCTTTATGACCTATTTTTCTTTAGCAAATCTGATGACTGTGCTGCTGCTTCTGTCTGCTGCAGGTACCAAGTGGATACTGTACCTGATGTGTCGTGGGCACAGATGGAGCTTCGTGGCTCTGGTCCCCAGGTCCCATCCCAATCACTGCCCAGTCTTTACCTTGTGACAGGTGTCCTTCCCCTGCTTATTGCAGGATGAAGAAATGGCTTAGGAAGTGATAATTGGGCTGCTTTTCCAGAGTGGAAGGAATGTCAGTATCTCTGCTCTAACAGTCTCTCAATTCCATCCAAGGTGATGTGGGCAGGGGAAGGGGAAAGTGACATGGAGCAAGGCATCAGACACCACATAGGCACTTTACATAGATCACTTCTGGTCTTGAAAACAACCCTTCAAAGTAGACCAATTCTCATTTCAACAGAAAGACAAACTCCAGATTAGGGAGGGTTAAGAGGTTGGCCCCACGTCCTGCCATTGGCAAGGACTTGGGCACACTGGAATTTATGTTCAGGTTTGTCCAGCTCCAAAGTCCATGCCCTTGAATCTCCCACTCGTGGCTTTCCCCCACTTCCCTGGAATCCCTAATTCCCCAAATTCAAACGCTCGCCAGATCTCCTAGAAACAATGATGTCTCCTGGCTCTGATGACCCTCCAGGCTGAGTTTTCTTTAGTAATGGCATCTTCTTATTTGGATCTGGTTTTATTCTTACTGTTCCCACCTGGGTGAGTGACTATTAAGAGCTGGTTTTGATTATTTAGAAAGCACCATGCAGGGACCCAGTGGGTTGTAATTGGTAAAATGTCTGAACCAAATACCATATTCCCTGCCGGTGGCTGATTAAAGGATTATTACCATTTTAAAAATAGTCTTTCAGGATTCAGGGTTATTTTTTTACCATTTAAAAAATTACTATTTTGATTCAGCTCAGAGAGCATTTCCCATCTTGGGACACTGTGGAGCTTCCACTGAAGCATGTTTGGGTAAATGTGTTCCCTGTGGCATCCTGTATGTGACATTCTGAACTGGACCATCTCCCAATTTTGTTTTTATGGGCACAAGTCTGTAGTCTCGTCTCAGTCCATCCCCTGTTTCTGCCTATGTGAGATTCCCAATTTTCATCATCGCCTGTTCTCCCTTCTCCTCCCCCAGAAGGCATCCTCGGTATGTTAGTCTCCCTTTCTGATCTGGAAGAAGTCCTATTTGAAAGAGGGCAGGAGAAAAAGAAGCATAGCATTAGATGGTCCTTAATTTCCTCACTTAACCAGGTCTAAAGATCAGAGATTCTTAGCAGCCCCCGAGCGACTTTGTTAGTGCTGTAATCAGATGAGCACACCTTTCATCTGAGGATTGGAAATGGCTTAACAGGCTCTAATTAAGCCTGAGGGGTTTGACGACCAGAGCTTAAGATGTGGATCTGCTCTTTTCCTATTGGTTCACTGCGTACCACGAGGTGAGTACCTTGGTTTTCTCCCCGTGTTCAGTGAAGATGGTAACCCAGCCACATCTGGCCAGATGTACCTAAGAATTATTGGAACTAGAGTCCCGTGGCACTCTCTTCTGCCTGCCTACGGTTATGTGGAAGGCTGACTCTACCGACAAATAGTAATAGCAAGCATTTATTGTCGCCTACGTGATGTACCAGGTTGAGTGGTGTACATACATATTAAAATGTTGCATCCTTTTATCGACCCTGAATGAAAGCTATTCTCTCATCTTGTAGGTGAAAGAAAAATTTAAGCAGAGAGATAAAAAAATGTATCCATATTCATGTATCCAGTAAGTGCCAGACTCAAGAGCTAAGTCTGGGTCTTGCTTCTTCAAAGCCAAGCCTCTTCTGTTATGCAGCATTATCCCAGAACACTGTGTCTCACGTGTGCCTCAAGGACCCTCCCTTACTCTCTACCAGTTCTTGCCTGTACCTTTAAAACTCACTTCTTCCAAACTTCTCCTGTGGTTTCCTCCGTTTGACTCAGTCGGTCTTAAGTACGTATGTGTGTATGTATTTTCATACTGGGGATGGAACTCAGGCAGTTTACAATTGAACTACATCCCGAGTGCTTTCTGTTTTGTTTTGAAGCAGGGAGAAGACCTGCAAGGTTTCGCATTCAAACTTTAAACTTAAGCAAAAATGTTCTGCGTTGTGCCCCTGATAGAGATGGCCCCCAGCCTCTCTGTGAGCATGTCTTGACCTGGGGAATTCACCATCTCTTCAGGGCCACATTCCAGATTCTTCCAGGTACTGGGTCAAACTCTACTTCCTAATTCCACCCTATGAAGCAGCCCAGAATAGTCCGTTTCCTCTTTCTTACCAGCTCTTGGATGTATAAAAAGTTTGATTTTACGTCACTCATTCATTCCTTCATTCCTGAATTTAGCCTAAAATTTTTTAGCATCTACTGTTTGTCAAAGACTGTGAATGCAGGAAAATGAGTCATAGTCTATTTAAGAGCCCTTGATCTTTGGGGAAGGCAGAAGTTGCAGCCAACAATTACTGTACAGTGTTCTAATCATGCCTCTCTTATTTTTTCTTCCTGAGCAGCAGCCTGTGCCTATTTCCAACATGTCATGTCTTATAAATCTCTCACCATGAATGCTTTTTGGTTTGCCTAGTTCTCTATCAAGACACAAGGCTCCAGATGGGGCTGCAGGAGCCCAAAGCTGAAACTCTGTGGGACAATCAGTTGCCTCAAACTGAACACTCAGTTTCTATTTGCCAGATTACTTGCTTATTGGAAATTGTTTTCAACTTTTTCTCTGAACTCTGGGCAGTAGGATCGATTAATTACTCTGCTTGCCATCCTCCCCACCAAATTCATAGTTTTTTCTCATGGACTTATCATGGAAACTAGACCTGAGCCATTCTTTCCTTGGATCACTGATCCCTTTAACTATCTTCCAATGGAAATGGAGAGACTGGCAGAGATAGCTAGAAGAAGGCAAGTAAAATGTCTTTTAAATTGATAGTCTTATTTTATTTTCCAAAGCAGATATAATTCCAGCCTTCAAGGGGCCTCTTTGGAATGATTTGGGTGTGGTTGTTATTAGAAGCAGGATAGCGTATCTGAGTCAACCCTCCAAACCAGGAACTCAGGATTCAAGGGTCCTCTTTAGAAGGTTCAAGGAACCTGGATCCAACTTCCTGAAGGTCCCACAAGTCCCCACCATTGCTTCAAGGCCAGGCTCATCTCCTTAATCTCCCTTGCTGCCATCTTGCCTGACAGCAGCCCGCGCAGAAGCCGGTCTGCCCACTCTCCAGGTGAGCCCGGATCCTCTAGGCTTGTCAGGGGCAGGGCTTGCTTTGCAGCATTGCTGAGGGGTGCAAAGGCAGCTGCATTTCTTATTACAGCCCTCTGCAGCAAGGCCACCACAAAGTGCTTCTGCTACTCTGAAGGCAATTTGAGTAGACCTGCTGGTGGAATCTGCTCTGGTGGTCCCCACCTCCTGACCCCTACCCCATTTCAAAGGCAATCAAACATAGAACAACAGAAAAGCATGAAACACCCCCATTTCAGAGGAGACTCTGCAGGGGCACATCCATCACATGGCACTGGAGGAACAGTAAGGAGGGTGCCACCTATCATCTATGGCCTTGCTCCCAGACCTATTATTATGAGCTACCTCCATGACAGCACCAGTCCCTTCTGCGCTAAGAACAGCCATCAAGGTTCACACAGATTGCCAGTGGGAGAGATGGCTCTGAGAAGGCCCTGATTGCCACTGTCTAATGCATTTTCAATTTGAAGAAGGAGTTTACCATAAATATGCAGATCCTTTGAAGCTGCCTTGCTGGGACCTGCCTCTGAGCACTGAGGTGGGGATTTGATTGCTGAAAATGAGTAGCCTCAGAGTGCCCGCTCCCCAGCTGGGGGACAGACCTGTGAGAGTGGGCCAGCTGGGGAGGCTGCTTGGCCTGCCATCCCCCAGGGCCAGCCTGGGCAGCTTTGCCATTGATGAAGAAACTCAGAAGCAGCAGATCGGGTGCGGGAGGGTGGTTTGGGGCTGCTTTGAAGGTGACTGAAAAGTCACTTATTTCTTCTTTTTAATTAAGGAGCTGAGAGAAGGGGAATTGACATGAAGTTTAAAATAGTTGACACCATCTCTTAGAATGTCACAGATTCTCAAAGCTGGAGGTCAGCTAGGCCAACTTTCCCACCAGAGAATGCATATGCGAAAGCCTCATTCCTGGGCTTGATACCCTCAGGAACCGCTGTTGCATTCAGGGTGGAATGTGCAGTGTCTCGCTTACCTTGGAGCCTCCTCTCCTGCTCTCCCCACTCTGACACTGCCCCAGCGATCCGAGACGGTGGCTGCCTTGGACACACCGAGCTGTCTCACAGTCCAGGCCCTGCACACTGTCACAGGTCATACGGCACCCATTTCTCACCTGGCCATTCCCTCCCCAGCACTCAGGTGGTGCTCCCTGACATCCCTGCAGCAGGTACAGTGCTCCGTTTGGTATGTCCCTGTTCCTGCCTGCTGTGGTGCCCTCACGCTGCTATCATTCTGGGACTGGGGACTCTTTCAGTGACAGCTGGCACTGCCCGGCTTCAGTGGGTCAGCAGTGAGCGAGGGACTGGGCTGTGCAGAGCCTCACCTGGTCTTGGGAGGTGTGTGCACAGGATCTGCCTTCCAGGCCTTGAGCTCATAGCCAACAGGGACAGAGGAACCCCAGGATCTGAGGGTTTTGTTGTGAGAGTCTTCTAAAGCCTCTGCTCCCTTCAAGAGAGATTTCACGTGCCAAGCCTCCCTGTTGGTAACTGGTATTTAAAAACCTGAAATGAAAGGCTCTTCCAGTCATTGATACATTTCTCTCTCCCTTTCCATTTTCTTCCGCTATCTAGGAGCAGTGCTTCTATAGTTCATCAGAAAACTCCTTTGTCTTTTCTTGTGAGAATCTGACTCTCCTGGCACCCCAAGGATGACTGATGGTGAAGGGCAGATGAGCTTACTTTGGAAGGGTGTAACCCAAAGGGCTTTTTCTCTCCTCTGGCCTCTCTAGTCCCCACATGTCTGGTTCTTTGTCCCAAAGCACAGGGACTTCCTGCTTATTAGCTTTGATGGAAAATTCACTGACTGAAGAAACTTATTCACACATCAGCCGGCAAACAAATTAGAGCTACTAAAATTTTTGAACAGGGGGCTGCTTTTGGGCAGAGGAGCCGGATTCTAAAGTGTTGCATTTTAAATATATTTCTTGTAATGTGCCCGATCACGCTTCTGCCTGAGATCAGCCTGGGGAAGTTTGCCAGTTCCTAGGGACTCCTTTCACTCCTCTTCAGCCAGCTCATGCCTGGGGGAGCTGGAAGAGGGCGACCTGCTAATTCGGTCTACTGAAGCAGCCTGGGGGAGCTGGAAGAGGGCGACCTGCTAATTCGGTCTACTGAAGCAGCCTGCAGCAGCCAGCTCTAAAGAGAGGTGGGGCAGGCCTGGGGCCAGAGGTGTGAGGATTGCAGCAGCCCACACATCCACCTTCCTTGAGGGGCAGGAGCCCTGGCAGGGGCAGGCAGTGTGGCGTAGTAGAAAGCACCTAGGGTTTAGCAGCATAGGACTCAGGGCAGAGCCCCAGCCCTCCCAGTTTCAAGCTTTTGTTTCCTAAATTTCCCCCTCAGTAAAACAGACATGATGATCATAATAATATCTGCTTCATGTGCATCATAAAATTATCGAGCACAAAATGGAGCATTGTTTATAGCTGTGCTTTGAGGATTCTACTATATTGTGCAAATTTTAGTTCTGTTGTCTCACTTAGAGATGTCTATCCATATATCTCTCTGTCTTTGTTTGCAATATTCCTGGAATCCTGCTTCTAGCCTGGCACAGGGCAGAGAGGACAAAGCCAGGCTGAGTGAGGTTTTCAGGTTGCTCATGCTGAAACCACACAGTCCTGGAAGAGGGCTGTGAGGTCCAGCCCATGCCGGCCATGGTTGGCAGAAATTCTTTGTGCCAACATGCCTCGACAAGGTTCCGATGGCCTCCTTTCTCCCCTACCTCCCTCCATTCGTCATCCCTAACCTTTGTCCTTCCTATCTCTCCACTCTCTAACATTCAGTCCCACTTTTCAGTGGCTCTGAAGACAAGAGAACTGGAACTGTGGCCACTCCTTAGAGAGTTCACAACACATCACGGACCTGCCTAGCATGGCACTGCTCAAATTAGCATTTGACACCCGAAAGGAGAAATTCTCCATCTTTCCAGTGCACAGGAAGGCCCAGACACACACTGCCACCACCCTGCCAGCCTGCATTCAGCTAGGAGCAAGGACCAGCCATTTGCAATCCATCGCTGAAAGCTCAGAAACCGTACCCTCATCTGCCCTCCAGCATTCTCCTGATTCCAGCATCCTGCCTTCCTGAAGGACAGGAATGACCATCTTCCTCCAGCCTAGATGCTTCATTAAAGCCATGAGCTCAATTGGCACCTGCCACTGGGAGCTCAAAGTTGTACAATTAGTATAACGACTTCCCTAAGATTCTTCTCACTTGGTGAGTTGAACAAATGAAGCCAGGCGTGCCCTGACTGAGTCATGTTCTTTGGCAGTCATTTTCTTACAAGATGAAAAACCTTAAGCATGCCCAAGCTCCCCGACAAATTCTCTCCTCAGCAGCTAATTTGAAATATCTTCAGTCTTTTGGGAAGTAGGAGAGAGAAGGGCAGATGAGTCTTCCTCTTTGTAGGCTGCCATGCCCTCACCACATGTCAGTGTGAGGAAGGCCAACTGGATCTTCCCCAAAATACTTAGGAGTCTATGCGAGTTTTGCTTATAGAAGAAAGAAAAAGAGAGAGTTGAGGTATAGGCAAAAGAAATTACTAAACTTGCTTAGAGCATCTGTCCCAGAAGGAAAGAGCTCCAAGCATCCTCCCAGCCCTGTTCTGGGGAGCTTAACTTCTGAAATCCTGAAGTAGGTGGGAAGTTAATTAAATCCACAAGAACATCATTGGAGGGTGGCATTTGTAGTCAGAGTCAACAGAGGTGGCCCAAGTGTGATTCTTGCTCTAGAAGATATTTATCTGTCACAGTCAGAGTGGTCCTATTGTCTTTGGCACTAAGAATGGTGACCATATTCTATATCACATCCCAGAGGTCAGGGATTAGGGATGGAAGTCTGAGCACATCTTGGCAAAAGCCAAACACTCTAGTGTAGATGAATACAATTGATTCTCATTATTTGAGGGTTCTGTATTTGCAAATTGGACTACATGATAAAATCTTTGTGTAAACCCCAAGACAGTAGGCATAGCTTTTTTTTTCAGACATGCATAAAGCAGCCACACATTTGAGTCACCTGATGCACAGGTCTCTGGCTGACATTGAGCAAGGTCACTGCCTTTGTGTTCCAGCACTCTCACTGTAGACACGCATTCTTTCATGGTTCCACAGCTTTGGCATTTGGTGCAATTTTCCTCTCCTAGTAATTTTTCTGTTTAACTCCCAATCACAGTGTTCAAGAGCTGTCCAGTGTTCCTAAATACAAATGGACTGTGATGTGCCTTACAGAGAAACATCCATGTTCAGTAAGCTTTATTGGGGCATGTTATAC
Organism: Aplodontia rufa; assembly: GCA_004027875.1. Taxonomy (NCBI): domain Eukaryota; kingdom Metazoa; phylum Chordata; class Mammalia; order Rodentia; family Aplodontiidae; genus Aplodontia; species Aplodontia rufa. Next base: position 23,218 of record PVKS010022044.1, on the reverse strand, counting down.
TGCTGTTGTTCAATGCTAATGAATCAGCAATAAGTATTAAATGAGTTATCTGGAAATGGAAACAGACATAAATTAACAAGGTTATATACTGAAATTAAGCATAATATACCATATATTGTATAGACTACATATTGGCTGATAAAAACGAGCCTGGAAGCTCATAGGAACCTAGCATTCTATTTCCCCTAGGAGTAGAGGTTCAGTATTCCCTAATTCAATGTATGTAGCAGCTTTTATAGATTAGAACTACCACAAATAACAAGAATCAACTATAATGAGATTCAACAGGGAGAGAGGACAGACAGGAGCAAACTTGGGCGTAGCTGAAGTTTCCTGCATGGCCTTCTCTCTCTGCATTCCCTGCTGCCTGTCCCTGCCCTCCTGTTGTCTTACAATATCTAATGACCTCACCTGCCTCCTGATGCCCTGTCTTCTTCCTGGTTCCCCTCATGTAGAAATAAAACTTAGCTCCTACATTTCTGGGGCCAAGCAGAATAATAAAGGTCCTCTAGACCAGTTCTGTAATTGGTTGCTCGGATTCTTGTAAATGTGTCTTGGTGAATCGGGAGCACCTGTGATTGAACGCTTCCAGTGTCAGGGAGCTCACTCCCTATAGGGACAGCATATTCCATCTTGGAAAGCTTTTATTTCTAGAAATTTATTCCATCTGTTGGGCAGACGTCTTTCTTTCTGAAGCCTCGTCCTCTTGTCCTTAGTTCTTTTCTTGGGTCCACATGTCAGTTCCATCCTTCCCCTGACTGTCTTCAGAGGATTGTTTTGTGGCAGATTGGAGAAGGGTCTTCCTCACACTCCCCTTATAGGTGGCCACTTGCTTCAGTTTCATGCCTAGGGATGGCCTCTTGGTGTTGCCCCTCTTCGGCCTGTCTCTCCAGGCTCTGCCCCAAGGCACCTTGAAAACTATACCACATTATAAATCTACCCAGCACTTTCAAGGAATTTATCTTCATGCTGGAAGGGAAGCTAGCCTATACCCTTCTTTTATAGGTACAATAACTAAAAACTAAAAAGAAGTGACTTGCCCAAAGGAATTTCATAATTCAGTCCAACAGAAATTTATTGAGCACCATTATCGGCCAGGCACTGTCCCGAGAGCTGGAGCCACAAAGCAGAATTTATTCACATAGTCACCAAATGTTTATTAAATGCTGATTCCATGCTAGACATTGGTAATATGATGGAGAATAAGATGAGTCTTGTCATTCCTGGAATGAGCTGTCTAGAGGGGGAATGGGCTGGAAGCAAATAATTACATAAATAGTTGCATGACTACAAGTGTGATGAGTGCTACCAAGGAATGGCTCAGAGAACTACCTGAGTCCCTGTAATGGGACCTGACTCAGAGGGGTGGCAAGGGCCTCCCACAGGCATAGAGGTTGATGGCAGAGCTGGGCCAGCAAATCAGAGCTGCTGAGGCTTTACTTTTCCACTGAACCCCTCGTTTCCCTCTCCCTAAGTTTTATTTAAATATTCTCTTCTAAATCGGTAAGTCAAAATTAAATGTAAAGAGGGGCTGGAGCAGTGGCTCAGTGGTTATGGTGCTTGCCCAGCATACTCAAGTACGTGGGTTCAAACCCAGGCACCCATGTACACAACAAAGTGTCAGGACAACGAAAGTCACGTGAAAAACTCAATAAAAATTGATTCTCTCTCTCTCTCTCTCTCTCTTGCTGTTCTTCTCTCTTAAAAAAAATTAAATGTAAAGAAACTAAAAGAGATATGGAATCTCAGGCAGAAAATGCTTGCCGCAGACGCCAATGGATAAAGTGTGATTTCAATGTTTACTAAATGGTTAACCATGTATCTACATCCCATAAAAATTACTATCTTGGGAAAATATAGGCTAGGAATCTTGTCAGGCTTTGAACCTCCCAGACTCTCAGTTTTCTTACTTGTACAATGGGGATGATCACAGTACATTCCTAGAAGTGTGGCTGGGAAGATGAAGTGAGGTAACAGATATAAAGCATCTAGTTCTGGACCTGGCATTTGGTAAGAACTTGTATAATTTTCTTACAGTTAATCCTATAGTTTGAACAAATGACCAAGACTAGGAGGAGTTCATTGATGCTGATCATGTCCCTATTGAGCATCAGTTATGTTTCAGGTACCCTGTTGAGGGGTGGAGGATACAGTGGTAACCCAGCAGCCTGGGCAGATCCCCTATGCCAGGCATTTTCATGCTCTGAGTGTGACGTGCATTTAGGTTGCTATTCAGGAGGGTCACAAACACCCCTCTATGTGCAATAGCAGCCAAAACTTATGAAAAAAAGTGGCCTCTGTTACATGAATGTGACTATTCTCCATATATATATAGACTTCACTTAAGCAATGTAGGTCTTGACCCAGTGAATTGATTTTATAACCGACAAAAGGGTTGCAACCCAAAGTTTAGCGGAACAGTGCCTTAGACCAATTGATTCAAATGTTTAAGAAAGCTCAGGTCAAGTCCGTTTGATACAGAATCTTCCAAGCCCTCCCTAGACTTGATTTTGATCTCTTACCTTTGGCATTTGCCATTGCTGTCCCGTGATGCTGAATTTGCACAGCATTCAGCTCTCAAGCACATTTATGATGGCTCCTCTGGCTAAAAGTATGAGTTCTTTGGCCACTTTCAGCAACTCCCTTTGTTCCCCAGGGCACCCTTCAGCACTCAGTGCTTGCTCATGATCCATCTCCCATGTGAGCGAAACTCCTATGATTGGAGATGGTAAATTTAAATTCAGTAAACATTTACTCCTTCATGCTAGGGTGTTCACCATGGAGGCTGATATTAACAAGTCTTTTTAGGAGGTCTTATATTCCCCTGCTGTGGAAACTCTGGAGCAGTTACTCAATCTCCATTCATTTCTGGGATCTCTGGCTGCAGTGTTTCACCCCTAACTGTCACTTTCCAGCCCATATGTCAAAATCAGCTCTTTGCACTCAAGGAGACTAATATATTATTGTAGACATCCTTCCTAGAGAGAACTTCAACTTAGACCACTGAGCCTGAGGTTTAATTAAACAAAAAGAAGAAGGAGGAGGAGGAGGAGCAGGAGGAGGAGGAGGAGCAGGAGGAGAAACAAATCATCAGTTATGGTTCATCCAACTTTGGATGACCCTAGGGAAGAAGAAACTGGAATAGGAAAAAACTTCCCTTTGGACAAGCCATTAAACTTCTATCACATCTGTGATTGCCTCAGAGCATCCCAGTATGTGGATAAGATTATCCTTATCTTACAAGTAGTAAAATTGACTTCCCAAGGCCACATACTAAGTGGCATACTTGGTAGAACCTGAACCCAGATGTCCTGAATGCTGATCATTTGTATCCTACCAGGTACCAGCAGTGCTGCTGGCTTAGCATGGCTCATCAGAAGCCATTGTGTGTATTATCTCAGTTGCTTATAAGCAAACTGTACTGTGTTGAATCAATCTGCTTTTCCTATAACAAATACCCTAGATAATGTACTTATAAAAAGAAAAGGTTATTTTGGTTCATAGTCTTGGAATTCTAGTCCATAGTTGATTCATCCTGTTGCTTTGGGACAGCAATGGCACATCATTGAGAAGAATGTGTGGAAGAGCAAAGCTGTTGATCTTATAGCCATGGCTGGAAAGCAAAAAAGAATCAGAAAAGGCTTAGGTCCCATTATCCTCTTCAAGGGTACATCCTCAATGACTTGAAGGCCTGCCACTAGACCCTACCTCTTAAAGTTTCTACTACCTCTCCAAAATGCCAAGCTGAAGACCAAGCTGGGTCTTTGCGGGATGTTCCAGATCCAAACTATATGATATGTGTAAATTTCATTGATTTTTATTTTATGTGTGTAAAGTTTCAGAAGGGTTAAGTGACTTGCAGCTTATGCATGGCAGAGGAGAACAGAAAATGTGGATTTTCTGGTGCCCATGCATCCCCTTTTTCCAAGCTCCTAAGTAACCACCTTGGTCCCTGGGCAGGATCATTCATGTGGGCCCTTTCATCTGACTCCATTCAGGACTGCATCTTCCAACAAGCAAGTTCATCATGATCAGAGATGTGTGGGGGAAGGCCCGGGTGTTTATGTCAAGAAATCCTACATCTTCTCCTACTCATCCAGATGGTACAGTAGTAAATAGTATCTGCGTTCAAATCCCAGTTTAATCCCCTGTTAACTGTGTGATCCTCAGCAAGTTGCTTGACATCTCTGAGTCAGTTTCATTCATTCATCTAACTTATATGAAAGTACCTACAGTAAGCATTGTTATTGTTGTCTGAGAGCCTATATTTATACCTACATCTCTCAGGTGGGAACAACAGGGTTATTATGCAGAATCAGGAAAATTTATGTAAGGAGACCATATGGCCAGGTGCCTACCAAGCAAAGAAGATGAATAAGTGTTAGCAGAATCTGACTGTGGAGCAGGACTTAGCTTGCCTTGGATTGTGTCAGCCTCCCTAGACGAGGCTGGGTCCCGGCAGCACTGAGCGCAAAGAACAATTGTATAAATGTACATAAAATATCAAATGTTATGGCATATGCACACCCACAGATGCAGCAGGGATGTGAGGAAATCCCTCAGGGATTTAGAAATGAATCTCTTTTTGCCTACTTGAGAGAGAACAAAGTGGTAAAATGACAACCCTGAATGTTTCCAGGCAGAGGGGAGAGAGCCATGAGCCAGCAGGATCACCAGCGCTCTGCATCAGAGGGAGGGCTTGTGAGACCCTGGACCACCAGGGCAAGTCCGCAGGAGAGGGCCCAACGGCTTATTATAAGAGGAAGAAAGGAAGCATACGGAGGGTTAGGTGAGCTCTGCTAATGTGCCAGGCACTGCAATAAGCTGTCCCCACCATCGTCTTGTCTCTGTAACAAAATAGTACAGTGGTTAGGAGCACACGCTCTGGGGTTGGAGAAAGCATGGATTAAAATCTCCATTCCGGAATTTAGCAGTGTGTGACTTTGGGGACATTAATTACCTAACCTCACTAGGACAAGGGATTTTTTAAAAAATCTGTAAAATGAGTATAAAAAGATCTATCTCTTAGAGATGTGCTGAGGATTAAAGAAGATATGGAAAGCTGTGTGACTAGATTTGATTGTGCATCTATGATAATAAGTGAGGCACTGGGCCAGGCTGTAGTGATCAAAGGGCAGGCCAAACCAGCCACAATGCCTGCTCTCGTGAAGCTAATCATACAGAAAGTAAGTGATATCAGATTAACAAATGATTTGAAGGAAAAGAATAAGGTTCTGGAGAAGCGTGACTATGGGAGAGAAGGAAGGAAAAGCTCCTGGGGGGAGTGACCTTTGACCCCAGGCCTAAAGGAGCAACAAGAGAAAACTAGACCAGGGGTGAGCAAGCGTGTTCTGTGAAAGTCCAGACAGTAAGTGTTTAGTCTGTACAGGCTGAATGCCTCTGTTGCTATTCCACTATGGTAGGTGAAAGCAGTCCCATGTCCCAGATGAGGGGGTGTGGCTTTGTTCCAACAAACCAGGCAGAGGGACAGATCTGGCCTGTAAGCTGTGGTTTGCCATCCCTTAAACCAGCTGAAAGAGGGCTAGGGCCAATGAATACATGAGAAAGTGCTCTAAATCACTAGTAATTAGAGAAATGCAAATGAAAACTACATTCAGATATCACCTGACGCCAGTCAGAATGGCAAAAATGAAGAAAATAAACAATAATAGATGCTGGAGGGGCTGTGGAGAGATAGGTACACTAGCACACTGTTGGTGGAGCTGCAGACTGGTACAACCCCTTTGGAAAGCAGTGTGGAGAAGCCTCAAAAAATTAGGGATGAGACCACCATATGATCCGGCTATTCCACTCCTGGGTCTCTTTCCAGGGGGTTTAGAATCAGCACATTATAGTGACACAGCAATATCTATGCTCATAGCAGGTCAATTTACAATAGCTAAATCATGGAAACAACCCAGATGTCCCTCACTGGATGAATGGATCCAAAAGCTGTGGTACATATACACCATGGAACTTTACACAGCAATTAGGAACAATGATATTGCAGCCTTTGAAGGTAAATGGATAGCTATGGAAGAAATTATGCTGAGTAAAATCAGCATAACCCAGAGAACCAAGGGTCGAATGTCTTCACTCATCTGTGGAGACTGGAACTAGACCCTGGCCATTAAGAGAGGTGGTCTATTATCAGGTGTTAAATCCAGATATCTTCTAATGTTACACAACCTAATACTTTTTTTAGAGATGTTGTGGGAAGGGGAAGGGAGGGATAAGGGTGGGTAATTGGGGGGGCACTCTTGGGGGTAAATCCAATTTTCAGAATCTACATACACTATACGGCAGCAAGAGTTCCAGACAGGGAGTGACTCGCACACCCTGGCAGGACAGAGCTTGCTGCCCCTGAACGTAAGAAGAATGCAGGTGTGACTGGAGCAAACAGCTCGAGATGAGGGTGGAGAGCAACCCTGCAGGCCATGGTGAGGATTTGGGTCTCTACCCTTCAACCAAAATGGGAAAGACCTGTAGGGCATGTAAACAGAGGCTGGTATGATGGCAGGGGTAAGTTTGCAGTGCTGGCTGGTTACTGCCTGGTGAAAAGCAGAATGGGGAGGCCCAGAGCTTTTCTAGTCCCAGGAAGTTCAGCAGACACTTGGATGAGGTTGGAGGCAAGGGAAGGGTGAGGATGGGGGAAATTAACCCACTGGCCCAGGGTCACCCATGGGGAAGACCAAATCTATGTATCTGATACTCAGTCAATTGTACAAATGTCACCTTTCAAAGGCCTGAGGAGCTCCTATCAAAGCCATGGAGCCCATTCTCCTGTTCTATTGGCCCCTTGTCTAAGCTTTCCTTCCAGCTGATTCTTTCAAGTATGGTCCCTGGGTGCTCTACTCAGGGGACTTAATACAGCTCTTGGAAGAACACTGGCTCAGAGATAGCTGTTTTACTAGAAGCAAGAAGTGACAGCTCACAGACAGAAAAGAAACCAACACTGAAAAACAGACACATTGGCTTCTAAAGGCACAGAAATGCAGGCAAGTGGCCCTGCACGTTGCAGTCACCCTGGAGCAACATTCTATCACAGCACAGTGTGATGACTGGCTTCTTAATGATGACAACACATATTAAGGTAAAGATTTCCACTCTTTTTAAGAGGACAGAGGAACGTGTTCCTTTACAAATAATTTTTGGAAATGATGCTTTTGAATACATAACTAAGATCTCCAAAATTTAGTGCTTAAAGGAGTAAGGTTATTATTAATTTATATAGATCTGGGTCCCTTGGTAATGTTGGGTAAATGATGCTGTCTGTGCACATGCAAGCACATCCCTTACCAGTTATATTTACCTGAATTTTCATATTCAACTAAAGCACTCATATCTTCCAAAAACATTAGAATCAGTAGTTAGAAGGACTGTACATTTGTTTTAACGTACATTTGTTTTAGATATTATGATTCTAATGGCCTTGTTTTGAATGCTGTTTTTCTCTACTTGCCAATTCTGTGACTTGGGTAAGTTCTAAATTTATCTGGACTTGACTTTCCTTATTGATGAAGTGGAGAGAGCAGTGAGATTAGTATGCACAAAATACTATTGTCCAGACCAGAGCCTTTCTGTGCATGGAGGGCACCAATGTGCACTGGAGTCAGCTTGCCCCAGCTAGCCAGAGCCCGTTCTGTATGTCTTCCCACATCTGTGTTCTGTAGCATCATGTCAGCCACCATGGCAGTGTTTGCACCATAGAAATTGGCAGATGCTAGAAACCAGAGCCTCTTATCCCAGGAGAGCCAATTTTTAAATATTCCCCAGCTCACCATGGATGAGTACTCCATCACTACTAATCTCCGCACTCTAGCCCCTCCCTGTGATTCTGTTTGTCCTCTGAGTTCTCTTTCTGCCCTGCTGTGATCCAGCTAGCATGAGAGCCATCTTGAGGGCTTGCTACAACACAGACTGCCAGACCATAACCCTGAAGTGTCCAATTTAGTCCATTTGAGGTGGGGCTGAAGAATCTGAATTTTTAATGCTGGTCCAGCTGGTCTGGACACCAAACAGTGACCTAATCTAATAAACCAGGTTCCCAGGGCAACCCCATTGGAGGACACAGAAGAGACTGTATTTTCTGTCTCAGGCGTGATAATGAGTACTGACCTAGTACTTTACACATACACTAGCTCCTTTAATCTTCTTAAGAACCTCTTAGGGCAGTAATTACCATTTTAATCCCCACTGTATAGAGGGGGAAAATGAGGCACAGAGAGATCCAGTAACTTATGTAAGGTCACATGACTTACAAGCTGGGAAGCCAAGTCAAATCTAGATCCTCCAACTGTGGGCCATGGCCTGGGTGGCACAGGCTGTGGAGTGCTTAAGGACAACTAAGGGTGAAATGCAATCTGAGCTCTGCATTGGCAGGGCCACCTCAGCCCAGGATTCGTTTTTTTTTTTTTTAAGCTGCATTAAGATGCTGTTGAAGCTGGTGGTGGCCCCATCCAAATGCATTCTCCTCCCTCACTATAACCCCCAGGGCCTCTAAACTGGGGAAAAAACAGAGAGGGCCAAACGGAGACGTCATTTGAAGTGAACTCAAGCCACATGTGTGGGCATGTGGATAGACTTACAAAACAGCTGTTCCTACAGGAGGGACTGGGGGCAGGTGTCAGCGGGGTAGAGCAAGGGGATTTGGCTGCAGGCAGAGGCACAGATTGTCTATGATGAGAGAGCTCTATCTCCTGCCCACCACTGGCACGTGTGTGGCATGGAAGATACCCGGTGGGTGGGGCAATTAGCCTGCCTCCCTGGGCACCTGGCTCTGCCTCTCCCCTTCCTTCCCACTGCCTTTTTGCAATTAGATTGTGCTGGGTAATAGCTGTCAAACCGCTTTGTTGGATCTGATGAGTTTATTAATTTCTTAGGGGCTAATAGGAGAGTGGGTGGGAGATTCATTTCCTGACTGGAGCTTGGGGGCTAATTAGTCTCTCTGCCAGGCTCCCAGAGGTGAGGGGTGGGAGGGCACATTGCTCGGGCTGTTGGATCTGGCTCTGGATATCATTTCTATCCTTGGCTTTTCCCGGAACCTAGCTCATCAAGTAAGACCAAAGAGACTGGGGCTGCAGCCTCTTACAGCAGATGCTGAATGAGATGGGGCCCCTTGAGAACAGTGGAGGTGGGAAGCAGGCATGGGGAGCTGAGGTCTTTCTGGCCCTGTTAGTGTGAAGATTTAGGGTGACAAATAAGATTCTAGAAAGTTCATTCCTGTCCCACACATCCAGCCCCCTTCCTTTTTGATTCTTCTAACTACAGTCCTACCCAGCCTAAGAGACCATCAGAGGGCAATTATACCCATTTTGAAGGCAGGGAAACTGAGCCTCAGAGAGGAGAATAATTCAATCTGGCTTTGTGGAGTGCTGAGGCCAAGGAGAAGAACTCTCTGTTCCTGGAGTTTGTAGTGGATGGCTACTTCATGGTTAGCTTGGTCTGCTCAAATAAAGGGATTTATTAGTGTCCCCACCCTAAGAGACAGCCACAGAAACAGGAAATAACCCAGATTAAGGAATCGGACAGATCTGGATTCAAGCCTGTGCTACATCTATCGGCTGGGTTACCTTAGGCCACCATTAAACCTCTCTGAGCCTCAGTTTCTTCATAAATAGCATAGAAACACTGTAAGTATTCCAAAGGGTGACGGGAGAATCCAAAGAGGTAATAAAACTTTATATCTAACATAGGCGTTGCCTAGAAACTATTGCCCTCTCCCTTCATTTGGAAAGCTGGTGCTTCCCTCAGCCTCCCTACTCCTTTACCATGTAGAGAGGAGAAGAAAGGGAAAGCTCAGGCAATGCCATGGACTACCCGGTCCTTTTGAGAGACAGCAGGAGCTCCAGGGGCCAGAGGAGGCCTCTCCTGCCTTCCGCCTATGCCTGGTCAACAACAGCCTACAGGAAATGATGACTTTCCCTGCTTCTAAAGCTAGTCCGAGAGCAAGATGCTGGGTCTGAGCATAAATAAGTTTGCCTTCTTTTGTCCTAAGCCACAAAGGTTAGTGGGGGAGACTCACAGGAAAATGAAAATGAGCAGGAGAACACTGGAAGATTCAGACAGGGAGCTGTGCTGGCTGCTTTGGGAAGAATCATCTGGGCTTAAGGCTGGCCTCTCAGCTGATTGGCTGCATGACCTCAGAGTATTTGGGTGGATTCTTTCATTTTGGCCTGGTTTTTTTTTTTTTTTAATTTTAAAGTGGAACTTTCTATTTGAATATGCATGAGACACTGCTTGCAAACAAAAACAGATGGAAAAAAACTACCCCCTACCCCTTTTCCAGGTGGCATCCTCACAAAGTCATGGAGGGGAGTTTTTGGTGATCTCCTCTTTGCCACCTGAAAGGTCCATCCCTGGACACCCACAGGAGCTCCCAGCTGGTAGTCCATGGTGGTCCCCAGTGGGCCCTGCCTTCCACAGGCCCTCCCTTCTCCAGACTGTGAAGTCAGGAAGCTGGGACTTGTGCAGTGCGCACCTGAGCCCTCTTGCCCCAGGAGGCAGGCATGAAGGCCAGGTCTTCATTGTTGCTGTAGCTTCCAAAAGAGAACCAAGAGCCCAGCTCTGGGGAACAGAGCCGCATGGCACCCACGGAACTCAAGCGAGTGACCCAGGAAAGCTGCTGCTGGTGCTTGGAGACCCCTGTTAGAGGTGGCTATGTATGTCTCAGTGGGTTTGTAGCCAGCTGTCAGCTGTCTCTCTTGGCTGCCCACCTCCAATCTCAGCAACAGACATTTGTCAGTGGCTCCAGCTCATAGAACTATGTTGGGATTTTATATATTTATACTATATATTTACATATTACTAATACATTTGATACATCATGCATTTCTGTATTATATACACATTGCATATATTTATATAATATGTATTTAGATATATTACAAAAAAGGATTCTACTGAGGAAAACAATCTGACAATCCACTGCTATTGAGTTTAGGCTTGGGTAATGTTCTAGAATGGGGAGCTAAGTAAGTTGTGGCATTTTTTTCCCTAGGGGTCTTCAAGTCAATGGAGAAGTCGACAGTAGTGTATTGTACACCTAAAAATTTACTAGGAAGTTAGATCTATTGGTAATAGTAAAATAAAAATAAAAGACAATACAATGAAGAAAACAATAGGAAGTGGAAGAAAAATAGTAATTAGTGAGGTTTCAGTTGCTGAGACAAAATTCCTGGGAAAATCAGCTTGAAGGAAGAAAGGTTTGTTTTGGCTCACAGTTCCAGTCCATGGTCTCTTGGCTCTGTTGTCTCTGAGCCTATGGTGAGGCAGAACAGCACAGTGGGGTGCTCATGATGGAGCAGATCTTCTCACCTCCTGGCAGCCAGGAAGTGCAGAGAGAGAGAGAGAGTGAGTGAGAGAAAGGGGCAGGGGACAAGATATACCCTTCAGGGATACACGCCCAATGACTCACTTTTCCCAACTAGGATCCACCTCCCAATCTCCCATTAAGTTATGAATCCATCAATGAATTAATCCATTGATGAGGTCGGAGCCCTCATGATCCAATCGTTTCCCAAAGGCCCTACCACTGCTGCATTGAGGACCAAGCCTTTAGCACAAGAGCTTTTGGGGGATATTTCAGATCCACATTTCAACAACAGATTTTATTGACTGCCGGATTAAATATCTTCTCACACTGGCTCAAAGAAATTTCCATTATTTTCATTTTGCAGATAAAAAAACATAGCCAGTGAGGTTTGGAAACTGCCGGGGTTATACAGGGAGATCTATGCTTCTGGGTCTGGATGAACACTGTAATGTCCAAATGGCACATACATGGTCTCAGCTGGCTCCAAGACAGTAGGGAAATGTTACCATGCCCATTTGTAGATGAGGAAGCCAAGGCTCTAGAGAACTTAAATAATGTGTCTAAATTTTCACAGCAAGCAAGTGAATCAAACAGGGTATTCCCTCTTCCAGTTTCATTTACTGGTCTGTATATTTACCATTCAGCAAACATTTGTCCAAGGCCTTATACATGCCAGTTCCCTCCCATGTATCAATCTAATTCTTATTTTGATAAGGAAGATTATCCAATACAGGCCAAAGCACAAAACCACCTGTGGCTCATTCTTGCCTGAAATTAATGTGGTGTCCCTATTTGCCATCCTTTTCTAGACTTGGAACCTTTCCTGAACCGTGTTTCATTCCCAATTTGTTTTTTCATTTGCCCCCTCCATCTCTCTCAACTCTTCACAATCCTTTCTTTCCTGGCCCTATCTGTGCCCGCTTCCCTCAACCCTGTCCGGGTCCAGCCCCCTCATCCTTCTCCACATCCCTCCCTCTTATGGCTTACGAGCAGTCCAAGTAGAGGCAGGGGACTGGCCTTTTGGCTCTTCCCAAGCCCAGAGGCCACATCCTGCCCAGGCTTCTCCTTTCCCCATGTCTTCCCAGTCCTCTCTCATTGGTCTCCTCAGATTGGCCAGTGGCACGTGGCAGAGGGCCTCAGCATGGACAGCCGCCTCTACGCCTCCAACAGCTCGGACAGTCTCTTCAACACCACTCTGGTCGTCACCACAATCCTGGTAAGCAGGGTCTCCTGAGCCTCCCAGCTGCAGCTCCCCAGGGTGCCTCTCCCGAGCCAGTGCTGAGAGCTCACAGGCTTCCCAGGGAACAGAAGATGGGAACGCTAATCACAGCACCGAGGCCAATTTATGACAGTGTAATTACACTCAAGTTGCTGTTTCATATGGAAATGATATTTGATGAGTTCCCAAGCAGCTGGGGAAGAGGGATAGCGTGGAGAGACTCCACAGTTCGTGGGTGCCTCTTTCAGATGCACCCTAACGGTCAGGAAAGCTACACAGGGCCACGTGGAAGGGACATTCCAGCCCCTACGGGGGAAGCTGGATCCAGTCTTCTGAAGTAGCCCCTGCTCTTTCCCAGCAGCCCACCTTGCTTGGTACCTACTGCATACAAAATGAGGCCCTCCCATACCCCATCTCCCAAGTGGATACCTGAATGACTGTGGGTGTATATGGCCTCCTTCTTCATTTCCAGATGGTGAATAGAAAGTTCTCAATTAACCTATAGGGCAAGGGACCATCTGCTTTTTTACTTGATTCATTTCTGTTCAATAATTAGCAAGTCCAGCCCTGACTCTTGCCCCCTGCCATGTGCTAGGCACTGTGCTCAGCCATGGAGACCAAAGATGAGTAAGACTCCATCTCCATTCTCAAAGAGGTTATAATTTAGCAGATGGGATAAGTCAAGCGCATGCACGGCCAAGGTATTATTTGCCTTCCCCCCAGAAGACCTCATGTTTTAAAAGATTTGTCAATTAAACCAGCTGCATGTATTAAGCAATAATTACTTTGTTCCACCCTCCTCCCCCCTTTTAACTAATCAAAAGTGTATTTCCCCTGCCTGGCACAGCATCTTATCAGCAGGAGATAACCAGTGTTGTCACATTGACATTGCAGCCCAAAGCAGAGACAATGTGTGGGGAAGCCTGCTCAGTCTTAGCCCTCTTAAATGGGCAAGATCTGCAAACATGTCTATTTCTTCTAGGCTTTTTAAGACAATAAAAAGGGCCAAGGACCCCCATTGTGACTTTCACAAACTCCTGGGGTTCAGAAACTCTAGGCTGGAATTATTGATCTACTGTAAACAGAATTGGATACAAGCCAGGAATAAGGTGCAAACCTAGAACTGTGAGGCATGAAGGAGAGAGGTCCCATCCAGCATGCAGATGTTGTCAGCAAAGCCTGAAGAAGGAATATTTAATTGAAGGTGGACTCTGAAAGGAGCAACTGAGAAGGGGAAAGTGAATGAAGGAGAGCATTGTTAGGTGTTTAGGAAATGTTGAAAAATACAAGCTATTCTCCCAAATGGGCTGGCATTATTGATCTACTGCAAACAGAGAGGGAAAGGAAGGAGCATAAGCCAGAAACATGGGTTGAGTCCCTCGTGGTTATGAACTTGAATGCCAGGCCCCTGGTTTTCATTTAATTTAGTAGGAGTTAGGTTGCTGAATATTTTCATTCATTCATTCCTTGAATGTTTATTGAGCACTCTACCCTTTGCTTGGTACTGATCCAGGCACTCAGAATATGTCAGCTAATAAAACACAAAACACACTGCCTAGGCACTGGATCTGTAGCTTGGTGGTTATGACACTTGCCTGGAATGTACAGGGACCAGGGTTCAAACCCCAGCACCACGTACACAATGAAGTGTTGGAGCAATGAAGGTCACATGAAAAACTAAATAAAATTGATTCATTAATTCTTTCTCACTCTCACCGTCCCTCTCAAAAAAAAAAAAAAAAAAAAAAAACCCCACTGCCTATAAGGAGCTTCCACTTCAGTGGGGAATGTGAGACAAAGTTATTATAGGTTGAGTATACCTTATGCAAAATGTGTGGGACCAGGAGTGTTTCTGGGTTTTTTTGTTTTGTTTAGTTTTGGTTTGCAGGGCAGGGGGGTTTGGGAAATGTTCATAGACTTTACTAGTTGAGTCTCTCTAATTGGAAAAGCCAAAATCCAAAACGCATGCATTGTGTCAGCACTCGAAAAGTTTCAAATATGGAGCATTTCAGGTTTTAGATTTTCAGATTAGGGATGCTTGATTAGAAGATGGTGAACAAAGAGTTGAGGAAGGGGATGGGGTGCAGAGAACCTCACTGAGGAGGTGAGATCTGAGTGGGGTCCTGATGAGGGAGGAGGGAGCCATGCAGTGGCCTGGGAAGAAGATTCTAGAAGAAGGAACAGTTGGAGCAAATGTCAGAGAAAGCAACAGTTCCCCGGGTTTTACTCCCTCCTGATCCCAGATCCAACCTCAGTTTATCTGAAGAATGTGAAATGCCAGGAAGATTGGAAGATGGTGGTGTCTCTGTTCAGCTGGGGACAGCCTGGTTGAGCTGAGTTGGGGGAGAGGACACAGCACACCTGTGACCTCCCTCCTGCTGTCGTTCCTACCTCTGAAGAACTTCTGCAGTCTGTCCCTTTCTCTTGGTCCAGAATCCAGGCCCATCTGTCTGTTTGTCCTCAGCTATCCTGTGGCCTCCTCACAGGCTCCATCCTTGCTTACTCTCAGTCTGTTCCCCCAATTAAAATCTGAATTGTCCTGTGCTTTGCTTCCTCTGCCCCTCAGCTTGAGATAGAAACCCTTCATATTCAAGACGGGCCCTCCTTGCTTGCTTCCTCTCCAGGCACCTTGAGGTCTAGTGGTGATGGACGGCCCACGTTTCCTCACGGTGTCTTGCCTTTCCCTGCCCTTGCGCATGCTGTTCCTCCTGCCTGGGATGTCCTCCTCTGCATTCCTGTCTCCATCTGGAGAGGACCGCACAGCCTCAAAATTCTGCTCAGATGTCTCCTCTTCCATGGAGTCTTTGCAAGTCTGACTCCTGCCCTGCCATCTGTAGCTTTTTCTATACGCATATGTGGGGCACATCCCCTCTTAGAGGTTGTTGTCTGAATCTCTACCTCCCTTTCTAGAACAAGAGCTCCTGAAAGATCTGCTTGCCTCACACACATTGGAGTTCAATAAGGGGAATTGGAGTTGAAGGAATTGCTTCCTACGCAATTTGAGGGAGGAATTTTAAGGAATATTTCATAAAAGTCACAAAGAGTTTGGGAGGGAGATGGGGAATTTTCTGGGTTATGCTTACCACCTCTCGAGTTCTGGAATTTAACTGTGTTTGAAGATTTGGCACAGACCCAGAGCTGCACCAAGACTCCAGGGTCCTATTTCCAGACTGAGAAGGCCACTCTGATCTGCACATGTGTGTGTGCCCGTGTGCACATGCATGCTCACTGCACACACACGAGGGGTGGGGTCACCAGTGGGACACTTTGGTGTGGAGCGACATTTGATAACATGGTAAGGATGACTCAAGTGAAAATTATGTGTGCCTGAGCAGCTGATCTGAATCAGTAACTCTTACCAGGAACGATGATCCTAATTCAGTCCCTGGGTGACCATCTGTGGGTTTTCCCTGGCAAATGGTAATCCTGAATGATTTATCCCTTAAAACTCAGCACATATCCATGTTGTCTCCCACTCCTGTCAGGGTGCACTTGGGACATGTGAATGATTTATTGGTTAATATCAGCAAACACAGAGAATTAGCTGCAGCTCTTGTTCCCCAAAGACATTTTCTGTGTCAGGCCCTGTGTCAAACATGTCTCTGATTTGTTGCCTTGGGTTTCCCTATACCCCTGTCAGGATAGGCCAGTGCCTAGCCCCCCCACATTCTCCAGAGTTCCAATTTGCCCCAGCCTTTCTGATATTTAGATCATCCAACACATCTCCCTCCAGAATCAGCTTCTGTCTATTTATTTAGACTATGTCACTGAAATTTAAATTAACTTGAGAGGAGAGAGTGTTTGGGGAGGAGATTTTATGACACTCCTCAGGATAATTAAAGATACCCTGGACCTAGGATGGAAACGCTCAGCCAAGCCCTTTCTGTCTTTCTCATAATCACCTCGTGCTTGCCACTGGAGCCAGCGGTGGGGACCAGAGAAGAGGAAGGGTCAGTTCCTGACCGACTTGCCCTAAGAGCCTCACAGCCCCACAATTGGATGCAAAGAAGAGGATGTTGGTGGATAATCATGGTAGCCCTGGTGTGAGCACAGGAGGTTGGCATAGGAGGAGCAATGTGACTTCCAGGATCAGGAGGAGTCAGATTAGGTGGAAGCCAGGGAGGGACAGGAGTTGGGGCATAGAAGCCCTTGAGCCAAGTGTGGAAAGCAGGGAGACTGGCCCCTCACAATGCCATTACAGTGGACTTGATCATAAATCAAAATCACATCACCTTCAACTCTGAGCTCATGTCTCTCACATACCACATGGTGCATCCTGTTGCCCCATTTCATCATGCCCACAAAACTGCCTTCTCCATCCTCCCCCACACCTCTGGTTTGTCTGGCCCTCCATCTCCCCACTATACAGAGGCCCTATCCAACAGGAATTCAATGGTCAGCATTTCAGCACTTCCCTCTCTTAGCTTCTAGAATCATCTCTACCATAATGCTCAGCCATGTGCCTCCTACCTGTCCCCAAGCCTGATTGCCTTTGTGACAGCTGCTTAGTCTGCATTCAGCCCCCTCTCCTGAGCTGGGCCTGGTGCTGCCTGCTCGCCTACTTTTCTCTTTATCATATCCCCCTGAAACATTCTGCCAAACCTTCCCACACTCCATCCTACCTGCTCCCACGTGCCACACAACTCTGGGTTAGGCACAGGCTCCCCTCCTTTCTGTATCCACATCCACACCCCAGGTTCCTTCCTAGGCTCAGGCTCACCAGGGACCTATCTCTGGTCTTGGGACCTTGTTCCACCCCCTATTCTTCCTTCTTCTCTAACCTCTCCTTTTGCAGAATTGCCTGCCTACAAGTATACTCTGGTTTCTCCCGTCCTGAAACACCTTCACCACTACTCTACCCAGATACTGCTAATCTTCAGCTACCCTCCAATTTAGGGAACCATGGAATCAGATTTGGGTGCACCCTTGGGGGCCCTCCCACCCTGCCCTTTGCAGAGGAGAACCGCAGCTTGGAGGGGAGGCCTGACTTCAGAGCTTAAGGGAGAAGGCCGTGTGCCCTTTGCTGTGCTGCCTGCTCCCTCCCCCTCTCAACTCCTCAGAAATGCTGGTCTGCTCACTCCTGCCTGCTCCTTTGCCCCCTGATCCTTGCAGAGTCCAAACACCTGCTCTGCATCTGCCCTGAAAGGTCGTGTGGCTTGTGATCCAGCTGGCTCTCACAGCCCTGCTGGGTCTTGGCATGTGGATGGCTGCATTCTCCTCGGTTAGATTTCCCCCTTGACTTTCCTGTCCACACATTCCTGATTTCCAGCTTCTGGATGCTGTTTAGTTGCTTCTATGGCTGCTCTTCACTTTCCCACTCTCAAAGATCAGGTTTTCCCCAGGGATGAGATCATTGCTCCTCTCTGTCCTGTCTCAGTTTTTCCCCCTAGTGGTGTCACATATTGTACAGCTCCAGCCGTCACCTCCGTGCAGTGGCCTCCAATCCCTGTCCCTGTCCTACAGTCACCCTGCATGTTAAACAGCCATTTCCTCCTGGATAGCCTGCCGTTACTGCAAATCCAACATGTTCCCAATCCTTTTCTCTTCCAAGCCACCCATACAATGACGAAGCTATCCTCAGTTGTCCACCGGGTGCCCAGGGTCCTCTGTCCTCTGCACCTGACACCCAACGGGTCATCAAGCCTGTCCTTTCCTCTGTCTCACACCTTTCCAGCTCTCTCCAAACAGCCCTAGCCAGGAATGGCTCAGGACTCAGCATTGCACCTCAGAAGAGGCCTGTCTTTGGGTCAGTTGCTCCCTCTTATGACTGGGTGTTCTTTACTCACAGCTCTACGTGTTTAAAAAGATGCTTCCCTCCATGCCCTATAGGATGTACAGTCTCCTCATCCTGGCTCCGAGGCCCATGCTGACTCTAACGCAGCCACTTTTCTCCTCTCGCACACCCTTCCACACAACCCATCCAGCAATTAAACTGGAGAATCAATTGTCCCCTGAGGGGGCCACACTCCTTCTCACTGCAACTGTGTCCTGATGGTGCCTGCCCCCTGCCATAATGCCCTTCCTTCCCATCTGCCAATGCTCTGGCCCTCATCTCCTCTTGGAACCTTCTCTGGACATAATGCTGCCTGCCTTGGACTGCAGTTGTTCATGTGCACGTTCTTACCTAGCCTGCTGTACTGTCAGCAGTGAGTCTGCATGTAATAAGCAAAAGGAAGAAAAGAGAGAGCGAGAGAAAGGTTTGGAAGGGTGGAGGAGCCAGAGGATGACTTTTTGACAGTGTGGAGGGGCTTCAACTTGACCCTCTATGCAGTGGGCACCAGTGTGTGTTTCTGGTAAGAGAAGCAGCTTGAAAGAGCACTGTGAGGAGTAGGTTGGGGCAGGGGGGCTACTCACCACTTCCAGGGTAGCCCATTACCCGAGCCACTTCCCTCCTCTCTTCCCCAACTCTGTGACTCCGGCTGTCCCCATCACGTGTGGCTAGGATGCCAGGCTAAGATGAGAATGACAGCTGCCCAGTTTTGCTGCAGGAAAACCCGTATTTAATGCTGAAGGGGAACCACCAGGAAATGGAAGGCAATGACCGCTACGAGGGCTTCTGCGTGGACATGCTTAAGGAGCTGGCAGAGATCCTCCGCTTCAACTACAAGATCCGCCTAGTGGGCGATGGCGTGTATGGCGTTCCCGAGGCCAATGGCACCTGGACTGGAATGGTGGGGGAGCTGATCGCTAGGGTAAGGAGGGGACGGGGATCTGTGCTTGCTGTGGGTGGGAGAGTGATGGAAGGACATAAAGTCCTGCTGTATGCTCTTGGGCCTTCCGTTTACTTAGTCAATCATTTTCCCATATTTATTCATTCATTCACAAATCTTTCTGAGCTGGCATGGAGCCAGGCAGTTGTGATGTGCTTTGATGAATAAGGCCACCATGACCTATGCCCCATGGCTATCCCAGGCTAACCCTGTAACAAGTCATGGAGGCTTTGACCCATTGACATGAATGTCAGAGTTTGGTTCTATTTTGGGGTAATCTGGGTGCGTTTTCTTTGTTGTGATGACATTGTTGATTATTAACACCCCTGGCAGAGCTTGGACAGGCCCTGGGAGAGTAGAATACACACACATCAGCTGACTCTGATACTTAAGAGATACTGTCAAGGGAGACATGGTTAAATGACAGGAGAAAGCAAGCAACCATCAGAAGAGCTGGTCACAGTGATGGTTATTTTGTTACTTCTGGTATTACCTTCTGCTATCATGAATGTCCTTTATAGACCAGGGACCTAGATGCACTTGGATACGCTGTAGATTGTCAGGTGAACATGGAGACTCAATTAAAATGCAAGTGAGCTTCACAGAATGTCAATCTTCTGATAGGTTAAAGCAAGGGTGGAGAAAGTTCTTCCAGGGGGAAATCTCTTGTTTTCTTTGTACACACTATTAACAACTGTAAAAATTAATTAAATCATAGCTAATTCACTATTCACATTTCTACAACTGAGTTTTTATGATCAAGACAGGTGATGAGGACCCAATGCAGACAACACAGACTTTGGTTATTAGTGTGACCTTGCACTTGCCTCTCTTCCTCTCTGTGCTTTCAAGGGTGGAAGGAGCCCCTGCAGTCGCCCAGAGTGTGCTGAGGTGCAGGGCGCTCTGCAGTGTCTTCAGTCCTCTTTAAATATGCCTTTTCACTACTTGTTATCCCTGCCTTACGAGTGAGCCGTCTGAAGCTCAGTGAGCTTAATGGCTTGTTCAGAACCACACAGTTAATAAGAGCCAGAGCTGGGATTTAAACCCAGATCCCTTTATTGATTGATTGAATTATAATCATATTCTGCGTGATGATGTTTTGCTTAACAATGGATTGTGGATGTGACGGTGTGCCTTGTGACATCGTATCTGTCATCTTGTAGGTACACTCTGTGATACGTATGCCATGACAAAATTGCTGAATAACTCATTTCTCAGAACAGGTCCCCATTGTTAAGTGACCTGTGGCTGTGTTATGATTTTAATCCTTTATGTGTACCAAACTTGGAATGCAAGATCAACTTTTAAAATCTCAGCCTTCTAGGACACAATTATTAGTTGGTGTGTTAAGTAAGCCTCCTTGACGATGCGATGTGAGGAATTCTATACTGATGGGAGCTGTGGAAGAGGCGGTCAAGAGCTGAGGAGGGAGGATGCTTAGGAGTTTGCCTGGCAGGAGAGGCAGTACCTGCAGTGACCCAGCAAGGTAAACAGCAAGCCTTGTTCGGGGGATTTGTGAACTGCTCAGAGGGACTGGAGTCCTGAGTGAGCTGGTTCAGAAGGGAGCTTCAGAGACGCCTGCAAATGGAGGGCTGCAGAAGGCTAGGGAGCCCAGGAGGAATCTCACAGTGGGGAGGGGGCAAGGACTTCAGCAGAGACTCCCTGCAGTCTTTGAGACTCTACCTCACCTTCCTGATAATGAACCTGCTTGCAGGAAAAAAAAAATGGTTTTCTGCTTTTCTCTGCAGACCCAGTCTCCCTCCTAGAACATTCTTCTTGATGTGATTCTACTGTGAAGTCTCAGCCCAACAGTTAACCCCCAAGAGGCTGAAATGTCATGCCTTTTCCTTGCCCTCCCACAATGCACTCGGCCACCTTGAGCCATTTCTTCAGCATCCTTGGGCTGCCTGGTGCCTGGAAGGGTGACTTCAGGGATGGAGAAGTCATTGCACAGCCATCTCCTTATTTCCCCCTAATGAGCTGTGACATGGACTGGCAGGAGAGGGAGAGGAGCTTGGGACTCAAGGGCATGCAGTGGTGTACCGAGTGACTTGGGCAATCAGACAGGGATCTTAAAATTCACCCTGGCTCATCTTTGAAGCAAAACTACTTTGCTTGATCTCATCAAGGTGCTTTGATCTTATCAAGACTTGGTGGCATGATATGAATTAACCAAGTAACCCATTAATTCAATAACTATTTGTTGTCTTTCACTGTTGTAGATATTAGAGATATAATGGGAACAAAATAAACATGAACATTGCACTCCTGTACCTTCCAGACTGGGAAGGAAGACAGATAGTGATGAATGATCACATCGTATATAATTTCATCCTGCGATAAATGCAAGGGAGGCAAAGGGCACAGAGTTACATGAAAGCATCTAGAAGGAGGGAGTCCACTCTGGAGAGGAAGGTCCCAAGGCTCTCCTTAGGAGAAGATGGTAGGGCTGCCATTTGAAGAATGGGCAGGAGCTGCCTGAGCAGAAGCCTGAGGGCCACGAGGGTTGACCCTGCACAGGGGTGAGCGATGCTATGATCCTACCTTTCCCAGGTCTGAGGCTTTGATATGCTTTGCAGGATGCTCCCCTATAATTACAATAGCCCTAGGTTGGAATCCATCCGCTAGGATCCATTCTCCAAGCTAGACGAGAAAATTCCAGCAGAGGGTGACAACAGAGAGTCTCCCATGAGACTCCCGGGGCTACTGAATGTCCACACTGAATGAAACCTTAGAATTCATTGCACCAAACCTGCCCCTTATACAGATGAGGAAATTGAGACACAGTATGTTCAGAGACAGCACTTCAGCCCTGGTCTAACTTCCGTCCTCATGATCTGAGAGAACACAATCTTGATGTTAGACATCAAGAACCTTGTTACCACTAACTAGCTGTGTGTTCTTAGACAAGCTATTTTATGCTTTCCACCTGTACCACCTGCCCCAGTATTCATGTGTAAAGAAGTTTTTTTTTAACAACCATACAAGTTTTTAACAAAATAATATAAAATGTGTATAGATTCTGGATATTACAATTACCCCCAGGAAGGCCCCCCCCAATTACCCACCCTTATCCCTCCCTTCCCCTTCCCACAATATCTCTAAAACAGTATTAGCTTATATAACATTATATCTTATCTGGATTTAACACTTGATAATAGACCAACTTTCTCACTGTCCAGGGTCTAGTCCACAACACCACAGATGAGTGGAGGCAATCGACCCTTAGTTCTCTGGGTTAAGCTGATTTTACTCAGCATGGTCTCTTCCATAGCTGTCCATTTACCTTCAAAGGCTGCAATATCATTGTTTCTAATTGCTGTGTAAAATTCCATGGTATAAATGTACCACAGTTTTTGGATCCATTCTTCCAGTGAGGGACATCTGGGTTGTTTCCACAGCCTACCAATAGTAAATTGTGCTGCTATGAACATCGATATTGCTGTGTCACTATAATGTACTGATTCTGAGTCCCCTAGAAAGATTCCCAGGAGTGGAATAGCAGGGTCATATGGTGGGCTCATCCCTAGTTTTTTAAGGATTCTCCACACTGCTTTCCAGAGGGGCTGTACCAGTCTGCACCTCCACCAACAGTATGTTAGTGTGCCTGTCTCTCCACAGCCCCTCCAGCATTTATTATTGTTTATTTTCTTCATCTTTGCCATTCTGACTGGTGTAAGGTGATATCTTAATGTGGTTTTCATTTGCATTTCTCTGATTAGTAGTGATTTAGAGCACTTTCTCATGTATTCATTGGCTTGATCAATGTCCTCTGCTGAGAAGTTTCTATTTAGCTCTTTGGCCCATTTATTAATTGGGCTGTTAGTGTTTTTGTAGTTGAGATTTTTGAGGATTTTGTAGATTCTGGATATGAGACCCTTGTCAGAGGAATCATAGCCCATGATTCTCTCCATTTCCATAGGAAACCTCTTGACTCTTTTGATTGTTTCCTTGGCAGTACAAAAGCTTTTTAGC
>PVKS010022043.1:0-34316 GCA_004027875.1 Aplodontia rufa | reverse complement strand
GGGAAATATAAAAAGAAAAGGAGTGAGTAAATTCAAATGAATATTTACTATATTAAATAATTAAGATAATCACTTCTAAAATTTAAAATATACATAGAATTAAAATATATGAAAGGCAGGTATGAGTAAAAGTGTTCTATGTTTTTATATTTTCTAAGATTTGGCTTAAACTAGTAATTAATATTAGATATCATCATTAGGTCAAAAAAGCTTAGTATAATGTAGAAAATAAATAATATATATGGAAAAACTAATTTGGAAGACATTTCGATAATAAAAATTCTTACTTGATGAGGCCAAAAGAAGAGGATACACATGGGGCTGTGCTCCTAGCTCAATGGTAAAACACTTGCCTAATGCATGTGAGGCACTGGGTTTGATCCTCAGCACCTCATATAAATAAATAAAATAAAGGTATTGTGTCCATCTATAACAAAAAGAAGAAAGAAGAAAGAAGGAAGAAGAAGAAGAAGAAGAAGAAGAAGAAGAAGAAGAAGAAGAAGAAGAAGAAGAAGAAGAAGAAGAAGAAGAAGAAGAAGGAGAAAGGGGGTACACATAACAGGCAGACACAGAAGAAAAACAAAAAGATTGTCCTTGACTTACCACCTTTCAACTTACAACTATCGGCTTTATAATGGTACAAAATGAACATTCAGTCAATAAAACCAGTACTTTAGCTTCTGAATTTTGATCTTTTCTGAGGCTTACTATGTGCCTTGATACTCTGTACCCATTCATGATGCTGGACCACAGCAGCAAGCTGCAGCTCCTACTCCGTCACATGATCACATGGGAGAACAAACAAACTCCATGGTGTATTGTTACTTAGCTATTTTGTTTAGTTTAGTAGATTAGGCATATTAAATGCATTTCAAAATTAGTGTGGGTTTACCAGAACAAATCCTCAGGTTAAGTCAGGTTGCATGAGTGGATCACATGGCACATTAGATCATCCCGTTCTTTTTATCACCCTCCAATGTTTTCTCATCACAAATAAGAAAAAACTCTCCCTCCCTTATCTTACCTGTCTTTGCTCCTATCATTTCTAATTTCATTGTAGTCTCTCTAATCTCTCTGAACCTTGAATGTGCCAAACATTTCCTTTCAGGGACTTTAAACTCATTCTTTCTTCTGTTTACAGACTTTCTTCCCATAGATTTCCAAGATTAGCTTGACTAATGTCACTTCCTCATTATGGCTTCTCATGTCCACCACTCTAAGTTAACCACTTAGCTCTCCTATTCTAAGCGATCAAAGCACTCTTATTTTGTTTTTACCTTCGTAGTATTGCCCCTCTGTGAATTTATCTATTTTATTTTTACTTCATTAAAGTTTTTCTACTCTACCACTATACAGTAGAAACTCTTCAAGCCGTGTTGTTGGTCTCCATCTAATCCCAGCATATAAAACAGTTCATGGAACATAATGTATATTAAATAAATATTTGTTGAATGAATAAAACATCTCTTAAATGGCTAAAGCATCCTAAACTCTCTTAAAAGAAATATATTTACCAAAACATCATATGTTAATCTGTCCATATCTTTGTATTGTTCAGGTAACTGAACATTGCATTGATCAGCCTAAGCACCATTGTGAGAGATCTATGGCAACATGGAGTTTAGATATTATCTTAGGTACAATGGGAGAAACACATAAAAATCCTAATACTTGGAACCGTCATAAAAAATAAAGACTAGAGATAACTGTCTCCTAGGACAGAACTATGAACAATTGGAAGTGAACCATACCATCAGACCAGGACATCACAACTGAGGAAGAAAATTCACTGATCATTGAGAGGTGGGGCTGATGTCAGGGGGACAACCACTAAGCTCTATACACAGCTTTTCTGTGTAAGTGAGAAGGAGGGCCAAAGCAACTTTAAAGTTTTTTAGCCTTGTTTCTACTCTACAGAACTATACTCTGCCTTTACTGTTTAGTTTATACAAAGTAAATACCACTTGTGGTAATGTTTTCCTTAATCATAAAGGGCCACTTTGGTATTTTCGAACTACTTTACATTCTTTCTAACTTTTTAAATGTCTGGTGTCTCCAATCCATTTAATATTTGAAGTGTTTTTCTATAAATGTCTCAATATCTGTGTGACCCTAATTTGCTACTTCTGGGGCTACCCCATGGTATGCCCACCACAGTGCCTATTTCCAGCCTGTGGCTAAGATCATTTTAAGTGAGTCACAGTGGCTTCCTAACTTTGATAAATACACTGCTCATTTTATTCATATTTTGCGGTGTAAGGTTTATGAAATGTTGGCTGATTAATGGGTTGCTCCATTCTTTCCGTCATGAAAGGTGTGGGTAGGAATACGGGGGTTTCCTGTCAGTGACAATATTTTGAGTATCAACAGTTTTCTCTAGTACATTTTATTGTATTTATCTGATGGTCACTACAACTACTGCGATAAAAATTATCTTTTTTTTAGCTGTTTCCTCTTTCTATATTTTATCAATGAGAACGTGATTTAAGTTTATGGGAATAACACAAGCATGGTGGGTTTAATGGGGTTGAACATGCTTCAATTGATGTTTATAAGATTAAATCAGAAAGTCATGTTTTCACATCTTTCTACCCTTGATTTTTTTCATTCCTTTTTCTCTGACCCACTTACATTGAACAGTGTCAAAATAATGGCATACATGTATTAATACATGTATTTTTATTTTTCTCATAACTACTCTCAAGCCTCCAGTGTATCCTAGTCAGTTAACCCTAAATACAATTGCTGGTATAATTTATCTAAAATATGACTCTGATAGGATCACTCCAAGGTTAAGGCCTTCTGTCTCCTGTTTTGAGAGGCATGAAATTCAGGCCTCCAGCCAGACATGCCAGGACTCTCAGAATTGGACCGTAATTCACCCATGACCTTATCTGGGCTACTCCTTACCAAATTACAAGTACCCGCTACTCCAACCCTGGCTTTGCTAACTATATTCTCCTCATTTGTAAGTCTTCCCCATATTGAAAAGAGTAGGAGAATGTGCTGGAAGATGCTTAGGATAAGTTCCTTCAAGTGAAGAAAATTAAAATCAGAGGGTGTGGGGAGGCATGGAGGTTCTAAGGCAAAGATATTAGGAAGGGAGTTAGATAAATTTCAGAGAAATATATTTTTTCTGTTTCGCCCGTACAGAAGAATAAGGAATAGATTTCTGAATTTAATTTTCTATATACATATGTTTGTAATCACTGCTGATTCAGATTCAATTGCACAATGAATAAATTTTCATAGTATAATCACAGCACATAAGACAGACAAGCAGGCCTTCTCACGGTTCCCAGTGCCACAATGGGTCAGAGCAATGCTTACTACTTGTTAGTTGATTTGAACCACATAGTAATGAGAATTTGCCTATCGTGCCACACTGCCCCTTCTGTCAGAACACGTCTTTTTTCTTATGTCCTAAAAGATCACAAGTCAGGCCTGAGGGTTACTGGACTGCTCCCATATTGCAGTATAATTTCACACGCAGTCGAGCAGAGCAGTGTTTGAACTCTGCTTCCTGTTGTCTTTATTTACCTTATAAGTTTCAGTGAGTGACTAATGAGGAATGCCGAACTCCAAACATTACTGTTTTTTGTTTGTTTGGTCACTGCGGTAAAATATTTAAGATTCGAGGAGAAAAAGAACAGGCCAAATAACTATATGGGGAGTTCTTCATATGAATACAGAGACACAGACAAAATTACAGTTCATAGAACAGGTAGAAGTGGAAGTTTCTGATAAAGCTTATTCTTTTTTTTTAAAGCATATTCAGTTTATAGAGATGTTATCTTCTTTCTTCATATACATCCTTTTTGTTCTTTAAGTATTTTATAATAGAGGGAAGATGTTGAATCATCTGGATACATAGGAATTCTCAGTCATAAGCTTCCCTGAAGCCCTTCCTATTGGTATTCCTTCTGTTTATATGGAAACAAAAAAAGTTAAAAGAGGGAGAATAATTTGTTTTCAACACTCTCTATTTAACTTACAATTAATTTACCCTATTTCTGTTTATCTTTAACAATTCTTACTTCAATGATGTTTTAACTTCTATGTAAAAAACCAAACAAATGAAATATTTCTCTGTTCTTCCCTATCTCACCACCTAAAGAAAGGGACAAACTTTTTTTTAAATTTAATACTTTGTTTTCATTGAAATCAGCACTTTCCCCATTATGAGAGAAATTTGCTAAGAAAGTCAAATAGTCTTCAGATTTCTTGAATAGGATTTTACAGAGTGAGTTTTTAAATTACATTTGAAATACTGTGAATTACAAGAATGTCGATAAAGCAGCACTCGATGTACCACATGGTTATGTCATATGCCAACCTTCAGGGAGCTTCCAACTGTTTTCTAGGGGGGTTTTGTTGTTGTTGTTGTGGTTTGGTTTGGGGTTTTTTGTTTATTTGTTTTTGTTTATTTGTTTGCTTTTTGTGTGCTGGTGACTGAATCCAGGAGCAATTAACCACTGAGCCACATCCCCAGCCCTTTTTTTGTTTTGAGACAGGGTCTCACTACTTTGCTTGGGGCCTCACTCAACTGCTAAGGCTGGGTTTGAACTTGTGATCCTCCTACCTCAATGTCCCAAACCAGCTGGATTGCAGGAGTGTGCCACCACACCCAGCACAACTGTGCTTCTGAAGCAAATATATGAGGGAAAAAATCATAATTCCATGTTAAAAAGATTGTGATTGATTTGTGTCTTTGGTGGTGACCTCTTGTTTTCTCTGCTTGCTGTAAGGAAGTAGGTTACCTTATTAGGGTTCATGTGGCAAGGACCACAGTACAACAACCTTGGAAAGGGTCAACTGAGACCCTGGGCATTCATTCCAAAAACGCTTGAGAAACAGTTCTTGCAACATCTATTCAGATAACCTAGAAAGCTGACCCTTCCTTAGTTATACCTGCAGCTGATAGCGAAGCCTCAGACAACACTCAGTTACACCCTTAAGGAGGTGGTAAGGCAGAGGCATCCATTGTCAAACTGTTAGAAAATCCAGTTGGTCCAGGCAAGGTGGCTGTCTCCATAACTAATAACAGGCACAGAAGGAAGGAGCTATGGGGATGGTCCTGTAACCTATAATGCCCTTGAGAATGAGGGAAACAGTGCTAGTGGTAGATTTCTAATATAATCCCATAATTTCCCAGTATAATGCCATTAAAACTCATGGAATTAGACTTAGACCACTATAATTTTATTTGGTGAACAAAATAAAAAATCCTAATTCTCAGTTCTAAAAGGGACAGTTTCATAGGAGATGAAGCATTTGTTTTGTACATTTCCCAACTCCTAACCTTGCCAGCTGGGAGAGGCAAAGTCTTGCTCTTGTATCCACACATTTTCCACAATAATGACTCATCTATATCTGCCTCTTTGGGTCAGCTCCATACCTATTTGCCCCTTTCCAAAACTTGAACTTTAAAATTTGTAAGGTGAAAAACAAACCCCACAGCCAGGGCCAGAAAACAGGAGGCAGACATTTCCTTTCCTAAACTTAACACGATGACTTGATTTGCATATTAGTAGCTAGAAATGTTTTATATGTAAGCTATACTAAGGGATCTAAAAAAGCAATTTATTGGAACAAGGTCCTAAAGCAAATAAAGGGGGCTGGAGCAGTGGCTCAATGGTTACAGCACTTGCCTGGCATGCGCAAGGACATGGATTCGAACCCCAGCACCACGTAGACAATGAAGCGATCAATGGCGTCCCCAGCCAATCCCCAAGGGATGCAAGACCCCCAAACTTCCCCTGAGCACCCCAGACTATAAAGTTGCTACCTAGCAGGGACCGCCTGCGACTTCCCCAGCCTGCCCTCACTCTGGCAGGCTGGTGAACACCACCCAAGAGCCAGTTCCCAACAAAAAGGCTTTGCTCAGCCATTTTTAGGTCTGATTCCTTTTTGAACATCCACACCTGATTTTTACAGGGATGATTGCAAAACTAAGAATATTAGGCACCAGAAGAAGGTTAAAAAAATATTTTTAAAGACTGTGGTAGCAATAAAATGGGAGATTGGAGCGTGACTGCTAAAGGTCTATGTTTCGCTACCAAACAAGAAATAAATTACCTGATGCTTTCAGTCCCTTGAGTTGTCCTTTATTTAAATGTGATCACATGAGCATAAAGAAATAAAAGACAGATTTCTTCTCTCCTTTTTTCCATTTATTTAAGTGAAAACTACAGTAATGAAGGACTAATAAGAATATCAAATTAAAATTAATAACCACTAACTGTTAGAAGCCATGGTAGCAATAGACTCTAGAAAAGTTGAGAGTAAAGTAGGTTGATTTACAGAGAGTAACTGAATTTATTCTTCAGAATTTTATTTTATTTTTTCAAGTCTATATTCATCCTTCCTCTGTCTTCTAGCTCAGAGTGAACATTGTAAATCTTAAACAAAATTCATGTGGAATACAAAACTTTGGCTGGGTTTTACCTTGCTCCTTTTCCTCTTAAATTAATTATTTAAAGCATCTCAGAAATTCCTCATATGGCTGGGAACTAGAGGTGCCATTTAATTACATGACATTTAGAATCTTTTACATGGTCAAGTATGTATACGCAATTCTAAGAAACAAGCAAAGATTTGGCCACTCTAGAACAGAAAGGAACTTTCCTTGCCAAACCAGATATTAGTCACATATAATTTTTCTATTTGTCAAGAAATAAACTCTACACTTGTTTTTCTTTACATTTTTTGTAGCCTGAAAGAATAAATTCTACATAACAGAATTTGAGGAATAATATTTGGCTATCTGCACAGAATTTATTAATTCCACTTTTACTAGCTTTTTAACTTTTACTAACTGTTTTTGTTTGTGAATTTTGGTTTTCTTCAAGGGTGGGATGGCAGTACTGGGCTCTGCACCTGGCTTTGGGCATTTGGGTACCTGCTCCACCACTGCAGCTGTGTCCCCTACTGATTGAACTAGAATTTTCCTTTAGAAAAATCCCTTCCCGCTGTAATATAGCCACGAACATGGGAGGAGTGACCCTGTTTCAGCTCCAAATTATATCATTTTACTCTACTTAAAACAAAATAGTTCAGTAGAGTCTTATACCTGAACCCAGATCAACCAGCATGTGTTTCTTCCTAGACACGGTGATTGACCCAGCGAGAGTAAATCTCAAGACTTTTGTTCAGTGATTGTAGAAAGTTAACACTCTCTCTCTGCAACTGGATATGAACCAAGTAGAATGTTACTCTTCTTGGCTGCTCTCAGCAAACTTTTTACCAATATGATGGAAGCCAACCTTAGTAAGAAGCCAGAATACAGAAGAGGACACAGCCAAGACAATCGGAAGAAATTCAAAGATTGCCTGAATCGAAGCATGCCTGGTCTCTTCATGGATATGCACCAATGAATCTGCTTTCTTATTTATTTTTATTTGAGTCGGATGTCTGTTACTTGAAGCTAAAAGCATCATTAACATATAATGTGTCTGGGAAAGTGAACCTATCTAAGGAATGAATAATAGTATATAGTGAAAGTTACATAAGTCACAACTATTTATTTTCATTTACTATAGCAAAGATCAAAAATATGAGATGGAAATCCATATGTAAATATAGTCAACTAGCGTTTGACAAGAGTACAAAGTACAAAGTACAATGGAGAAAAAGAGAGTCTTTTCAGAAATTGTTGCTGGGAAAATTTGATAACTACACGTAAAAGAATGAAGTTGGATACTTGTCTTAATATATGTACAAAAACTAACTTGAAATAGATTAAGACATTAAATAACTCTAAAACCATAAAACTCCAAGAAGAAAACATAGGGGGAAAACTCCTTGACATTGGTCTTGGCAATGACTATTTCTGGCTGGGACATCAAAAACACAGGCAATAAAAACAAAAATAAATAAGTTAGATGACATCAAACTAAAGAGCTTCTGCCCAGAAGAGGAAACAATCGATAAAATGAAAAGGCAATTTACAGAATGAAATATTTGCAAACCATAAATCTGATAAAAGGTCAATGTAAAAAATATATAAGAACTCACACAACTCAATAACAAAAATAAACATACAGCTGATTTCAAAGATGGGCAAAATAATCCAAACAGGCATTCTTCCAAATAATACATGCAAATGACAAAAAAATATGAAAATTTGCTCAATATTACTAATCAGCAGGGAAACATAAAATCACAATGAAACACCAACTCATACCTGTTAAGAGGACCATCATTGAAATGACAAGAGATAATAAGTGCTGATAAGGGTGGATATTGTTCATTGAAATATAAATTAGTGTAAACATTATGAAAAACAGAATAAAATTTCCTCAAAATTAAAATTAGAACTACTACTACACAACCCAACAACTCCACTTCTGGATAAATATCCAAAAGAAAATAAATCAGTATCTCAAAGAGATACCTGAACCCTCCCCCATGTTTATTAAAGCATTATTCACTATAGCAGAGATATGAAAACTACTTAAGTGTCCATTGACAGATAAAGAAAATGTAAGACAGACACAAACACATACGCGCACACACACACATACACACACACACAGAATATTATTCAGTCATAAAAAAGAAGGAAATTCTTCCAGAAATTCTGCCATTTGCTACAACATGGATGAACCTGAAGTACATTAAACTAAGTGAAATAAGCTAGGTGCAAAACAGAGCAAAAACACAAATATTGCAAATACTTCATACTCACATGTGAAATTTTAAAAAATAATAAAGAGATAGAAACAGAAAAGAGTATTGTGATTGCCAGATACTGGACTGTGGGGAAAATTAAGAGATGTTGATCAAAGGGTACAAGCTTTCAGTTATAGAATGAGTTAGTTCTGGGTATATAATGTATAGCAGGTAAATATGGTTAATGATACTGTATTGTTGGGGGCTGGAGCAGTGGCTCCAGGGTTATGGCGCTTGCCTGGCATGCACAAGTATGCGAGTTCAAACCCCAGCACCACGTACACAATGAAGTCTCAGAGCAACAAAGGCCACATGAAAAACTAAATAAAATTGTTTCTCTTTCTCCCTCTCTCTCTCACTGTCCTCCTCTCTTTAAAAAATATTAAAAAATTAAAAAATAATACTGCATTGCCTATTTGAAATTTAACTAGAAAGTAGATTTTATGTGTCCTCACTCCCCTACACAAATGATAATTATGAGTGATGATAGATATATTAATTTGATAAATATAATCATTATGCAATGTACAGTCATATCAAATCATAATGTTTTACAACTGAACACATACAAATGTTATTGATCAATTAAGTATTTTTAAATTAAAAAAGAATATCAAGTGGGAAAAAGTAAGTTTATTAAGACCAGGTACACTTTTGATATTGTAGTCAAGTGTTTTTTATAAATGTTTGATGCCATCTTTGAAAGTATTGATAAAAAAAAATACATCCAGAAAGCAGAATGAGCCATTTGGAGATTGCTGGTTCTAAATTTTCTCTGTACTAGCCAGCTGCTCTATTATATAAAATAACCAACTTCAGTCATTCTTTCAAGATGAGACTTTGAAAGATCTTAATATTCAAAATTATAATCTTAAATGGGCAGGACAGAAGCTATAGAAACTTTTTTTTGTTAATTATTAAATAATTTAGCAGATTAGCTGCAGCACAGATAAAAGCCCTAATAAAGTGAAATACAAATTTTATTAGGTGGAGGAAAGGCACAGAAAAGAGTGTTCTAGCCCATGATCGCCTGCAGAAGAGGCAGTTCTGGTGGACACCAGAACATAAACACAGGAAGAAGTGAGGAAAGAGTAGTAGAGTGAAAAACTTATCCCCAAGCCAACCTCAGTTACTACAATATCTGCCCCCAATGCCTGTCTTGTGTAGACAATCCTGACAAATTACATCCTAATTCTTGGACTAGTTATTTATATGGGTATGAACTCTGACACCAACAATTGGCACTGCAATAAGAACATGTTCTAGAACTAGAAGAGTGTTCAGGCCAAGAACTTTCTACAAACAACCTGAATAGATGGCATATTTTAAACCTCATGACTCGCATCCCTACTCCCTCCCTCTCCTTTCCCTCCCAGCCATTGATTTTCCTGGCATCTGTCTTTAAAAGATATTTGCATGACTTCTCTGCTGCATTTTCCATCCAAACTGAGAATGAATCAGCTTTTGAAAACCTTCTACTTGTCTCACTGGAAAAAAAGCAATGATTCAGTACTAGAATTACATCTAGATATAACTGAAGCGGATTCAAATCTTATTTAATAAACTTTGCTTTTCCAGGAAAAATAAGGCTCTTCTCTTTCCTTCCATTCTGTTATCTGTCTACTACATCTTTGGCCTTCTTTTCTCTAACATATCAAATGAAGGATTATTTGATTTTTAAGGAAGCTTCCAAGTATCATGGAGTAGCACAAAAGAAAATGTTTATAAAATAACTTTAGGAAAGATATTTTCCCCCTACAGATTAAAGCCCTTAAAATATGTTTTAATTTCTTTATAGTTATTATTAAAAAATGAGACAGTAAGAGAGAAAGGTAATATAATAAGGTATAAAACTACCACTCTATATTGGCCTAATATTTTATTTTTAAAACATAACATTCAGAAAATTTTACACACTTTGGTGTATAAAATTACTATATGAAAGAAAAGTAATACTGGGTACAATTTTTAGAAATGAAAAATGCTACTCCATATATCTGGTTTTACGGTTTTATTTCAGGAAGAAAGGAGAACCATTCAAGCCTTATGTGAACCATGGAACCAATTTATCAGTAGATTAAGTTCAAATGCTCCTATTTGAGTTTCAGAACATTTCCTTTGTTTGATCAGGAAATATTTTAAAATAGCACTGTTTAGGTTTCTAGGTTTCAGATCAACTCATGTGCCAGCAGCCTATCCACCTCCACTGAGGTTCTGGCAAAAACAGAGTAGGCCTGGTAGAATATCAAAGATTATGAAGCCACAGAAACTACAAAGCCCTAGGTTTCTTCATTATTCCCCACTCATAGTCCCAGTCCCACCATACGAATTGGTACTACAATCCAGGAAAAAGAATATAACAGAAGCCACAAGAATCTGTGTGGGAAAATGCTAAATACATTCCTATTTCCCAAAATCAGCTTTTCAATATGAAAAGATCCACTATATTTTATTATTCTTACCTTTCTAGCTACCTGAACATTAGTAGATAACTTCTTTTTTTTTAAGAGTTTTGATATTTTAATGGACCAGGCCCAGATTGCTCCATCCCCCACCCTAATAGATAACTCTTAATGAGAAAAAAAATGTATTAATAGTGTATGTTGTTCAACTACAAGCTTCAAATTTAAATATTAAATGAAGGAGTAATGAAATAGATGTGGTATCTACCATTTCCCTGCTCTGTAGCATGAATCAACTCTTAGATGACTAGGGGGCAAACCTCCTCCTATTTTGTTTTTATTTCTCCTACATACTTTCAAAAAAATTGACCAATTCTTTGAATATTGGGAAAGTTAGTCTCCAGAGGAAAAATTTTAGGACTATAGCAATGAGTTTTGTTTTCCTATAGTGGAAATAACAATGGAAATATCTTGAATTCGAAATGTCTTTCATTTTTTAAAGCACTTACCATATTGTTTTTGTTGTCATTGTTAACAGATTGCCTAATATTCCCAAGACATTCCTAAAGTCACTGACACACTAATAGAGCTGAGACCACAATCTACACTTCTTACTTGCCCAAAGTTAATTCCCTTATATATTGGTCAAAAGACCTTGGAGTCCAAAGGCCTGTGCATAATAGCCAAAGGCCATATCATTAAGGGAGCTCTCCCTCTGGGTATGGTCTCTGATCCTAGGAGATGGAGCCAATTTTTATTTTTTTAAATTAGTTCCTCGATTTTCTCCATATAATTGTTACCTGAGGAAAGAACTGCTGCCTTAGGGGCTAACATTAGATTTGGTCACTTTTCTACACAGCCTTTACCAAGTCTTAGTATGTTTCTCCATGTGTAATAAGAAGGTGAGCCTTATCAAAACTTCACTCAGGAAGTGAGGTCTGGATGTCAATGAATAATTGGATTTCTATTTACTATAAATTATAACTTCATTTTACCTGAATTTTAATATAAAAATTGGGATAATAAAACTGATAATAACTATATTAGAGAAAAATTATAACTATCTATAAAATGCATTTAAAACAATTTTGAGTTTTGTAAGCACGTAAGTACTCAAGTAACTTAATTTGAAATAGTGTCTCACTAAGTTGCTAAGGATCTAAGTTGCTGAAACTGGTCTTGAACTTATGATCTTCCAGTCTCAGTTTCCCAAATCACTGGGATTACAAGTGTGGCCCAATTTTACTTCAGTCTTCTTTTATATTTGGATTATTTTATTTTTATTTTTGTCTGTATTCTATTAGCAACTATCCCAACAGAGCTGATGCTGAGCTCAGAAATAACAACCAGCAATGAGCCTGTGAGGTTGCTAATCCAGTCTGCCATTTGCTCCTAATTGCATCCTACCCTTCCAGAAAAAGACCAGGGAAAATCAGTAGAATCCCTTTGCTTGTGCTCTCAAATTCACCCAAAGTTGAAATTATTTGAGAAGGTTGGCTCTTCATTATTATAAATACATGTAAACGGTGATAAAAAAAAAATTCATGAACTTTTCAATTCAATTGTCAGAATATTTCTTCATGTTTAAAGATTGTGTACATATGGGTTTCTGTGTACGTGCTTATATACATAAATAATCCCTCTCTGATTTACTATACTATATGATTTTATTTATAATTTTCACATTTTATACTGCTATGAAAGCTTGAACATTCAGTACAAATTGCACTTCAAATTTTGAATTTTGACCTTTTCCTAGGCTTGAATATGTGGTAAGATTCTCTCTCATGATGCTGGGCAGTGGGCCACGCCTCCCAGGCAACGCTGTGATCACGAGGTAAACAATCGACATTCCACAGTGTTCTGTGTTTCTGTGTTGTTTGATTAGATTAGATGTATTAAATGCATTTTTGACTTACAATTTTTCAATTTATGATAGATTTATTGAGATGTAATCCCATCATAAGTCAAAGAGCATGAGAATCTTCATACATTAAATCATTAAATATAAGAATGTTCAATAATTTGATGAACATATTTGAATTACTGCATGCAAAAGATTACCTTAAAAGAAGAATTTATTTCATAGGTTGAATGGATTTCCTTTAAATATTGTAACTTTAAATATGGTTTCACATACAGTGTATCGTATATGATGCTGAATTTTTAAAGTCTTCACTTAAAATTCCTATCTTTAGTGTTTTTCTATTTTATCTTTTCTTGCAAAAAAAAATTGGGTTTTGTTAACTTGTTGACCCAGCCAAGATGAAACTGCAGAATCCTCAACAAGGACTCAGTCTTCATATTTAAAGTGGATATCATACAATGAGAGCAAGTTTATAAACTACACATTCATGTACACATACACACGCACTTGCTAAAAGGTAAAATCAATTGGAGTTTTAAATGCTGCACTTCCCATTGGAAAGGAAAGTTTGATTTTTAGGAGTTAAGGAGTTTTGTACAATTATAAATCAAGTTTGCTCCAAATTTATTATGTGTCTAATGTGGGTGGCTATGTCTCCTTAGGTAAACCTTCCTGGTCTTGATTATTCATACTACTTCTTTTTTTCTTTTAGTTTTAACTAAAAACATGATCTTCTTAACATGAAGCCAAGACTTTGGACACTAGCTGCTTGCAAATATATTGGAACTGAGATTACATCAGAGGCTAGGGCTATGTATAAACTCCAACCATGGTAAATTATATAAACACTTCAGTCTTTGTTTAAAAGAAGTTATTTTTATTATATGCCTTTTTTCCCCTTCTGGGCAGGGTGCCTCTACCTGCCCTGTTTTTTCTTTTTCTTTTTCCCTATCTTATCAGTCTTTTTATTTACATGCATTTCCTTCAACTTATAACTTATAAGTTGACATGAAGTTATTCCTTTCTGGAAAGAAAAGGAAAATATGTCATGTACTCTTCTCTTTTAAAAATTAAACCATCTGGACATCTGGAAGCAAAGCCCAAACCTGTCAGCCTCTCATGATATAAAACAAATATGCATTATTCTATGGAGGAAACTAAAACAGAGGTGTTCTTTTCTTGTCTCTTTACCTCACAGAAAGAAGTTTAATTTATGGGGATTTCTGTAAGGGCTGTCTACACCAGAACAATTGCCTAAAAACAAAACAAAATTTAAAAAATATCCACGATTTCAGTGCAAAGCAATCAGACGCCTCTCAGAGCTTTGAGAGTTTGTTCCAACTCTATTTGTTTTTGACGGAGGCAGATACATGGGAAGAGGAGGATCAGCTTTCAAGTCAAAATGTCCTTAATGGAGGCAACTGGAGGAAAACGGCAAGCCATTTACGCAACCATCCCATCAGGTTTGTGAGACTTAATAAACAAAATCGTTTGCAGCCTACAGTGGCTGTAAGAAGAGAGAAGTGTTAAAGCTAAGGTGTAGCATTTCCTAAATTACCCTCTTAAAATAACAGGGCTGTACCCTGGCATGGTGCCTCTCAACAATTATGTGCAAGAGATAGACACTGTGAATGCACTGGGATTTAACTTGTGTTTTCAGTCTGCTGCTTTATATAACTAAAAAAAAAAATGCATTCCTGGGTAATATGAGACTTAAAAAGACAGAATATGCAATAATTATTTAGGACACTAAATCCACAGGTCACTTATCAAAGTAACCTGGAATCAGAAATAGGAGCTGAAAAGGCTAATGCCTTTCCCTCTCTATTCTATTAGAATTATTCTCCATGAAATAACCATATTCAGCACTGGAAATACAAAATTTTTAAAGTCAATGCCTCCAGTGTACCAAAGATATTTTCATAAATAATAAAATAGTATAGTTTTACTTTATATAAAGTTACAGGTCTATCAAGTATTCAGATTCACAATTCTAATATACTTTGACAAGGATTGAACTACCTACTGGTTTTCTTGTAATAGCATTTAAATCATATTTATCAGGAAAAAAATGTATACTTCTCAGAGTTTAACCAGAATTTTTATTTTAACCTATCCCCTGTTGTTTACATAGAACATTAGTATCCACCAAAACCATCCTTAAAGATGCTATCTTCCTTTTATTAATCTCTGTGGACTCATGTATCTTTGTCCCCCATTTTCACCTTGATATAGAGACAGGCTACCTTTCACTTGTGAGGGGCCTCTATGCCTCAATTCGTGCTATAAAAGCAAAAATTAGGTTTAGGAAAGCCTTTCCTATACACACGTTAAACTTTCTCTCACCAGTATTTAGAAATTTCTTGTCTATAGCTTTTCTTGATAGCTGGGCCCATGCCTGAATGGCAAGCTTGGTCTTGAAGAACTCTTGAGATTTTAGATTCCCTTAAGCTAGTTTTCTGGAACTGAAAGCAATTTTAAGACATCAATTTCAAACTTTTGCTCTGAGAAAGTACTAACAGAATGTCTCCTTATAATTATCACAATGTGCATCTTTAAAAAACCAAAGCCAAAGTATTTTTCACCATGCTCAAGGAAAATAGCAGTACTTTTAAAAATCCAATGGAGTTTCAGTACAGCCCAAGTCTTTTAATTGGCAAAATTCTCTAGAATTTGTTTTTTAATTCTGTAGGCTGATTTTTAAGACACCGATTGATCTGTTTTTATTTAAATGAAGACTTCCCATATATGTTTCTAGAACAAGACTTGCCTTTATCATTGATCTTTGCACCTCAGAATAAACTTTATTTTAAGCCACACCTTTCTGTGAAGTTAACAAAAGAAAGCAGCCAGTTTTGAGGTTATGAATTCTACAACAGCTTCCAATAAAGATAGTTTAATGCTCCTGCCAAGTTCAGCAAGGGCTTGCCAGAATACAGAATCTCAAGTAAGCCTATTCCTTAATCTTGTGTGAGAAAAGAGAACAAGCCCAAGAGCAGCAAGGGCTGGATAGGAAAGTCAGCCTCCCTACTTCCTTCTTTCAGGAAAGGTCAGTTCTATCAGCAATAAAACACAGTGATAGCATCTTGTAATATTTAGAACATCCAGTAAGGGGGGCTTCTGATCACTTGAGTATCTATCAATACGAAAAAAGTCTCTTATGTAAATTTTCCCCTAATTATAACCATTTTTCCTCTTAAAGAGAGAGAGATTTTGATGATTCAAATTAACTGAGGTAGGAAGACAAGACAGGGGATAAGACAAGAAAGGGGATAAGCTCAATCAAACTGTAAGATCAAAACAAAACAAAACAAAAATCACCCATGGCTAGCTTTCAATTTTGTTTTTGTACTTGTGTTGGAAAATGGGTGTGTCTGGCATCCTGAGAATTTGCATTTCAGGCAAAGTAATAAAAGTAGACCACAGAGACCTGACTCAGAAAAGCAGGAAAATCATTTTAGCTCTCTATCTGCTTAACTTCACCTAGCCACCCCATGTCAATTTTTCCAGTTACTTGATTTAAGAACAATGGAGTATTTTGTGTTCCTCAAAAAGAAAATGAAAGCAAGATTTTCCAGTGAGTAACGACATAGGGTGATGATTTATGTCCACCGTTTCCTAAGAAAATCAGTGTAATGAAATCAATTTACTTCTTCGGAGATTGAAATTCATCACACATTTCAGAAATACTGGGCCTAACATACTTGAGCACTGCACACATTTTGCAAAATGAGATTGCTTCTGGAACTTTTATCTACCTCCACTCACCCACATTCCAATCCCCAAACAATATTCCGCATTCCTAAGAAAGTAAGACATAAATGATCCAGGTAATGATGCAGAAGAACGGAACTCCAGGAAACACCAGAAATAAATATGTCACTGGGGAATGAAATGAGAGACAGTCCAAGAATATCTTTCACCTGGAAAGAAAATCCCTTCCACAGTCCTGGGACAGTAATATGACAACAAGAGAAGAATATCTTCCAATTCATTTAATCTATACATTCTTTCATTTTCAAATAGATGAATGTGTTTGGCAAGTGGGATAAACCAAATGTTCACTTGCAGAGATACTGCCATTAAAGTGACTACCTGGAGAAAAGTTTTAGTACATGATTTTTAATGTTTTTTTTTTTAGTCATTTCCCTAATGCCAAATGAAAAACTGACGACAGTGCACAGAGCCATAAAGTCCAGAAAGTTCTTCATCAGAAAATGTTTCCTTTCAGAGTTGTCTCAAAAGGACAGATAACTTTAAACAATACTAATTCAAGGACTTGGCTAATATACTGGACATGGAAAGCAAAGCTTTATTGCCAAGTTTTAGAAATATTTGCATAATATCTAGATGATTGAATTATATACATGGTAAATCAAAGGGTTAAACATTAGTTACATTAATTAAATTCTGATAAGTAATGATGGAATATTCAAAAAAATCAGAAATTCTTTTCTTTTCAAGTGGAAAATATACATCATTTATTTTAATCAGCATGTTATATAAAATATTGTCAAAATTAGTAAACCTTATTAATTTTGTAATTGATGTTTTTAATTTGCATCTTAATTATAGAAAAGGATAGTATGTTAGCTAATCTTCCACAAGATTATTAGTGAAATCCAGCTCATTTTACTCAACATGAAAAAAAATTTTTTTTAAAAAACAGATCAAAAGAAGCCAACAGAAATGAAATATCATTGCATATTCATAAGCCATCACTGGGTAGGAAAAAAGCAAAAAATTTCAAATTCTCCTTGACATAGTTGGCATAAATAATGCCTGAAAGTTTGAGTCATAAGTACCAAGTTAAAATAGATGGGACAGTTTGTATTAAAAAAAAGGCCAATGTTTATTGTATAATATTCCTAGGAGTTACGGTGATAGGTATTAGAAAAACATGCAATATAATAAAATGGAAGAGAATGCTCATTATTTTTCAAAGGATTGGATCATAAGCATTCAAATGTTAACCAAGAGAGTAGAGGATGTACAACATCTATTTCTTTAGAAAATACAAATTTAGATAATTTTTTCTTACATCCTTCATCATTACATTGGAATAGGTGCACTTCAATTACAAATGCAAACACTAACAGGGCAAGCCAAGCCACACTGGAGAGCCACTGGAGAGCCATAAACTTAAATGACTTACTGTGGACTTTGGAATGTAATATGGGGCTGAGCAGGTTCACATAGCTTTGTGTACATAAAAAAGAAGTTTGCAGTCAGAGATTAGAAGCACAAGAATCCGTTGCTCCTTTTCTGACTTGAAAATGTAAAGGCTCTATATCAAAGAATCTGATCAGTCCTTAGAGGCTGAGGTGTCCTTGACCGATGGGCAGCAAGGAATCAAGGATTTTAGTCCTAAGACCACAAAAAAACTGAATTGTGCCAAAAGCAAGAACGAACCTGTCGTGGGATTTTTCCACACCTCTAGACAAAAAAATCAGCCTAGCCTACCCTCTGATGTCAGCCTCAACCGGAATATCAGTCATGCCAGCAAAGGGTTAAGAGGATGTCATTAAAAATATGCATATTGATTATTTTTGAGCTGAAGGTACTCAAGAAACAGCAGATGCAGGAAGCAGGAAGGGGTTTCTGGTCTCCCCATTTTCGACCTAAAAATACATCATCACATTTCTGAGAAGAAAGATGACCTCCCTATACCAGGAAGGGAAGAAGATTTTATCATTGGAGACTGGTAATTGATGCCAAAATGGAGCTGTGCAAACACATCTATTCAACTAACCTCTTGTCTTTCATTAATCTTCCCCATATATTTCCTAATCACTTTCCCACTGGTACCATGACTTGAAGCTTAAACTCCTTTTTGTTTGTCTCCTCTCCACAGATTTATCACTCTTCCTTTTTTTAATGTAAATTCTCAATCTTAACAATTTCCCTGAGACTTCATTATTGTTCCATGTTTTGAACACACAAAAATGTTAAATAAAATTTGTATGATTTGTTCCTGTTGATGTTTCACATCAGCTTCATTCTCAGACCCTGATTAGAACCTAAGGCTTAAAGGAAAGTTTTTCCTCCTCTGCCCCATGCTACCTGGTTGAGCTACAGCACTCTGCTGGCTCTGGTTCTTCTGTTCCATTATTACCCAGGGGAATTAAAGGTTCATTTAAAGATCTTATCAATCCACAAACCTGGGCAACAGAAATTGTTTGTAATGTCAATGTCTACTGGTAGGGCAATAAATTTTTTGAAATCTATAGGGATAATGAAATACTGACACATTTTTATTAGACTTGCAAGCTATTTTGGTTTTCCAGGTTGTAAATTGATGTTGTAAAAGAAGAAATAAAATGTAGTAGGAGTTAAGTAATACAGTGAAGGAGAAAAAATAATAGAAATTAAAGACAGTGACTATAAAGACTATGAGTGAACATGACTAGAAGGATTTAAGGATAAATAATCATTTTTACAGAGTCATCAGAGATCAGTGGTGTTTTTTTTTTTCTTTCAAAAACCACTAATACTGTTATTGTACCATTATAAAAAGTTAAATATTTGGGCTGGAGGGTTGGTTCAGAGGTTACAGTGTTTTTGTGGCATGCACGAGCACACAGGTTTGAACCCCAGCACCACATACGCAATGAAATGTTACAACAATGAAAGCCATATGAAAAACTAAATAAAATTGATTCTCTCTTTCTCTCTCTCTTTAAAAAATGTTTAATAATTATAACAGTTTGTGATATAGGAAGACTGCAATTTCTCACTCAATAACAAGCAAGCTCTAGATCTAGTACCAATATTTTCAAGGTTAAAGAATTAAAATTTGAGGAAATTAAGTTGAACTTATGAAACTGAATGGGGTGTGACTATTTATGGCTTATAAAAATGCATTTTCCAATGGTTCAATCTAGAAGATTGTAGGAGAGAATTCTTAAAAAGATATAGTTATAGCCATATAATTAATCTTGGTGAAGAGCAAGCTAAATAATGATTGAATAACTGGCAGCCCTCCACTGAGGACATTAAATAAAAAACTGGTTTTAGTCTGGAAGAGAAAGTATGCACATTTACAATAAAGCATCTCTGAGAGTGAGATATATTATCTACTGCAATTAACTGTCATTCATGAAACCTTAAGCATGATTAAAATTTTTTATAAATTTTTATGTTATTTTAAAGAAAAGAAAATGAATTTCTGCTAAAAAAAAAAAAAAAAAGATTACATGTCTGGAACATACTTTTAATGATGGCACAAGAAGATAAACCAGAATATCTTTCTCCAGAGTGAGAACTTCATTCTCAGTCTTGTTATGAGCTTTTATATTTCAGTCCCAATTTTCTTTGTTTCAGTCTAGACTTCATAGTAAACCATTTTAGTGACATACACCAATCAGCTTTGAATCACTTGCTTCTCTAACATTGTGTCATATCAGCAGTGATAATCTTTAATCTTGGGCAAGTTCTGGTATTTCTCTTATACCTGTACCTATTGCGTTGATTTTCCTATCCAAAGAGCCTGCTGAGAAAATCGAATTCAGTGTGAACTAGTTGCCTGTCTTTTTCATCATTTCCCCTACAGACTAGTTCAAATACTTTCTACCTTCCTTAAAACTCTAATAATTGTCCTATACCCAAATTCAAGGACAACTTTATTAAAAATATTTAAAGGTAACTGTAAGCTTTGTTGACTTCCTTCTTCTCTAGTATGAAATTTTTAATATATTCCTAGGTGTCTACTTTTCCTTCAATTTTGTGACAAAGAGCAATTTCATTCTACCATTTTCAAAACCAAGCCCTTTACTTAAGAATCCACTCTTCACCTGTCTCTTTTCCATCATTATATTATGAATTATCTCTTGACTGTCAAATGAATTCCTCCCTAATGACTCCATTCTAAGCTACTGTACTCTCTGGTTTTACTCTCTTTGAATGATATTCTTGGGTCTTCCTCACAAGCTTCACTTTATTATTTTGATTATTTAGTGTGGTTTTTTTTCTTGTCTTACCTCTCCGCATTTTCTACTGTGGGACCTGTCTGTCTAAACACCATCTCTGTTTTATCTGCTTCTTCTGCATCAGCTACTAAGCTAGGTATATGGCCATTATACTTAGCTTTGCTAGAGAAAGTTCCAAGAACCCAGAGTAGACAGGCCTCATTAAGAAGCTCAATAGAAAAAAGAGAAGATGCAAATTGTCAATATCAGGAATTACAGAAAAGTCA
This sequence comes from Aplodontia rufa, assembly GCA_004027875.1. Lineage (NCBI taxonomy): Eukaryota > Metazoa > Chordata > Mammalia > Rodentia > Aplodontiidae > Aplodontia > Aplodontia rufa. Next base: position 13,180 of record PVKS010022043.1, on the reverse strand, counting down.
TCACTCTAGATCCTTTGATATTGAAAGAATCATAAGGAAATATGAGTAATGAGATGCAAGTGACTTTTCTTTCATTCCTGATATTGGCAGCTCGTGTCTTCTTGCTTTGTTTTTTTTATTAATCTTCTTAGTGAGGCCTGTCTACTCTGGGTACTTGGAGCTTGAAAACCTCTCAACCTTCAGTGAACTCTGGAAATAGATTAACTTCCTTTTAGTCCTTTTCCTGGCCACATTATATTATCCCATCCGCAGCTTAGAATTTAGCAACAGCCTTAAGGGAACTATTACTCAAGTTTCTTTAGCTCTTTTTCTGCACAGCTGCTTCCTCGCTGGTACTTTGTCACATAAATTGAAGCTTTTCACCCTTCACGAATTCCGATTCTAGCTCTTCAGCGGAATCTATGAAACCACTGCCTGTTTTGCATTCCTGTTCCTTATAGAAAGGGACCCTAGGTAGAAAGCTAGGACGATTGTAGGACTCACCTTGCTTGTTCCCTTTTTCTCAAGAATCATTGTCCCGTACTGCCTATTACCCAATATGTGAAGTTGTTTAATATATTTTGCCAGTAGAGACTCAAGGTAAGTATCAATTACTCAATCAGAGAAAAAACAGAATTCCTTAAATTCAAGGTGTCTTTTGGATATGCTCCTTTTATCATCCGTGGCTACCTTGCCCAACCTTGCTTCATGTTTCCCTATTGTCAAATTTGCTACAATTTTGTTCTGGGTCTCCTCAATGGAGAGTCACACACACACACAACGCAGGTGCACACATGCGCGCGCGTGCGCGCGCGCACACACACACACACGCTAGCTAGTGCTTTGCATTGGATTTAATGTTCTTTTGTAACTGTCATATATTCAATGAAATACCCTGGATTTTGAAAGAGCAATAGCAATTTGAATGAGTATTTTCAGCCGCTCTTGCTTAATGGTGATACAATGGAATGTTTTGGTGCTACCTTTAAAGAGTAAATTATCCATGAAGAATAATACATTCCATAATCCTTGCTTGTAAAAGAGGTAGCAAAATTGCTTTCCTTCCATAGAACAGTACAGCCTGAGACCATTAGGCCTCAAGGAAAAGACCATAGAAAAGGAGGGAGAGGACTAAGAACACATTTCTACCTCAGCTAATCTTTCAGTTTTCATTCTTTGTGTAATAAGCCAACTTTGTCCTTCCCCAATCACCCTGGGGTCACTCAACCTCTTACCTTCCAATAAACCATGTAGACTTAGGCTGTCTCTCTCTACTTGGGGGAAACTTTTTTGAAATGAAAGGGAATAAAGTAAATTAATAAGGCTCCAAAAGCCAAGGGAAGAAATCAGAGAAGTTTTTCAGGAAAGGAAGGACTACTCCTTTAAAACAATTATATTACAAAGAAGTATCATAGTTCTAAAGAAAAAAATGTAAGTAATTGCTTTCTACCTTATGCTTTCAACAACCCATTGTGTACAGCTATGTTTTTTCTTCTTTGTAATATTAGAGATGAAGTTGAAAATGTGGTTTCTATGGTTTCTTCTATTGCTAACATAGCATATGTTCACTCAATAGCAAAATAAAGATTCAAATATTTTAATAGAGTACTGAGGGTTCTATTCTATATATAATAGACATTGTTCAACCTGAAAATATAACTAACATAAATAAGCCAGGTTGTTTCTCTATACCATTGTTAAACACAATAGCATTACATAGGCTTGTTGGCTCTTGTAAGAGTTTAGGTAAGAGTGAGAACTATAGAACACCTGCCATTTTCTCAAATTTCCAGGGAAATAAATCAAATGGGCTGTTGGTAAGGAGCACAGTGGCTACAGCAAACAATACAACTGGGTTCTACTCCTTTTTTTTTAATTAGTTCATCATTGACTTACATAGTGAAGGGATTCATTATTACAGATTCATACATGCACATGACATGATAATTTAACTTGAACCAAGTCCGTACCCAGGATTTTACCCACTAGCCCAGTCCCTGGTCTCACATCTCCAGTGCATTCCCTTAATTACAGCTATAAATGTATGTATATACACATTTTTTTTGCTTTTCCAGCCCTGCATGCCTCCATGGGTATTATTCAGCTTTTAGGGGAGTACAGTATTTAAACTCTCTTTTTCCCTCCTATCCTTCCCTCCCACTCCACCTGCCCCCTATAATGAGACTTCCCCCAGATCATGTGTTACTCCAAATTTGATGAGTATAATCTGTAAATTTGACTATTTTTCACTCTATCATTAGTTTTACTCTAGCTTTCACATATGAGAGAAACATTCAACCTTTTACTCTCTGAGTTTGGCTAATTTCATTGAATATAATTTTTTTATTTCCATTCATATACCTACAAAGTCCTTGATTTTGTCCTGTATAATACCTGTGTAGAACTCCATTGTATGTATGTATGGAATATCTACATTTATTTCTCTATTTACTTACATTGTCTATATTTAAAAAAGCAAGAGCTCAACCTGTCGTTTCCAACTCTACAAGGTGCACTTTAGCTTCTTGCACTTGCTCATCTATAACTTCTTTCTCTGATATTAAAAATAACTGGCTTCTATCACATTGCAGATAATTAGTTTTCTACATTTTATTTACTTGTACAACTCTAATGGTTATAAAGTGGTTACAGTGTTACTAAATACATCCTTATAGATCAAACTTTACCAAATTGAATGCAATGCTTATATGAAGTTCAAGAACAGAACACCTTTCTTTTCCAAATAATACATTTATTTAAACATTAATTTAACAATTGTCCCTCTTAGGAGCTGGAAGCTATCTGAGGGCAGGTCTTATTTTTTAAAAAATAATAGTTTATTTGTCATTATAGTTCTACATATTGAAGTGGTTTGTTGCTACACTTTCATACATGCACACATCATATATGACTCCTTTGCCTTCCCCACCGTTTCCCTCTCCCTCCACTTCTCCCTGCCCCTGTCCTAGTTTGAGATGTTGCCCCAAGTTCAACTGCTAATCCGTGTTTGATGAGTCTATTGTTTAAAATTACTGTTCTCACACTGTTTCCTATATTGTGTCCTAGCTTCCACATATGAGAGAAAACATCTGACCCTTGAATTTCTGGGTTTGACTAATTTCACTTAGCATGATTTTCTCCATTTCCATTCATTAACCAGAAAAGGCCATGATTTCATTCTTTTTAATAGCTGAATAGAATTCCATGCTATATATACACATCACAATTTCTTGATCCATCCATCCAATGATGGGCATCTGGGCTGATTTAATAATTTAGCTATTATGAATTGTGCTGCTATAAACATTGATGTAGCTGTGTTGTTGTAGTATGTCAAATTTATTTCTTTTGGGAAAATACCCAGGAATGGGATAGCTGGGTCATACAGTGGCTCCACCCCTAATATTTTGAGGAGTCTCCATGCTGCATTCCAGAATGGCTGTTCTAGTCTCCAGTTCCACCAACAGTGTATAAGTGTTCCTTTCTCCCTACCACCTCTCCAGCATCTGTTGTTTAAATTCTTCAATCTAGCCATTCTGACTAGAGTGAGGTGAAATCTTCATGTGGATTGATATGCATTTTTCTAATTGCTATAGTTGCTAAACATTTTTTCACATATTCCTTTGGCTTTTGCATTTCTTCTGTTGAGAAGTTTCTGTTTAGTTCTTTAGCCCATTTATTGATTGGGTTAAATCTGTTTTTGGTATTCAGTTTTTTGAGTTCTTTCTATAATCTGGATATTATCCCTTTGTCAGAGGATTAGCTGGCCATTATTTTCTCCCATTCTGTAGATTATCTCTTCACATTTTTAAATAATTCCTTAGCTGTAAAGAAGCTTTTAAATGAATGCCATCCCAGTTATTGATTCTTGGTTTTAATTATTGCACCATGGTTGCCTTAAGGAAGTTGATGACAGCACCTATAAAGTGTAGTGTTGATCCTTTTATTATCTTGTAATAGTTTTATAGTAGCTGGTTTAATTCTCAGGTCCTTGATTCGTTTTGATTTGATTTTTGTGCAGGGTGAGAGATAAGGATCTACTTTCATTTTTCTGCATATGACTGCCCACCTTGTCCAGCACCACTTGTTGAATAGACTGTCTGTCCCCCAAGATACATTTTCTCCCCTTTGTCAAATATCAGGTGGTTAAAGACTTGTGGATTTGTCTCTATGTCTTCTATTCAATTAGTTTTCATGTCTGTTTTGGTACGAACACCAAGCAGTTTTTCAGTTTTGTTATTACATCTGTATAGTATAATTCAGGACAGGTATTGCGATACCTCCTTCTTGATTTTTATTATTATTATTATTATTGCTTAGTAGTGTATTGGCTATTAGATATTCTGGGTTTCTTATTCTTCAAAAAATTTTGAGAATTGATTTTTCTATATCTATGAATATGTCATTGATATATTGATGAGGATTGTGTCAAATCTATACAATGTTTTGGCAAAATAGCCATTTTAATTATATTGATTCTGCCTATCCAAGAACATGAATGTCTTTCCATCTTCTCAGGTCTTCAGTTTCTTTCTTCAAGCTTTTATAATCTTCATTGTTATTGGTCTTTTAATTCCTTGGTTACATTAATTCTCAAGTATTTTATTTTATGTTTTTGAGGTTATTATGAATGGGATAGATTTCCTGATTTCCTCTTGAGTTGAATCACTGTTGTAGTATAGGAAAACTATTGAGTAATGGGTGTTGATCTTATATCCTGTAGCTTTGCTAAATTCATTTATAAGCTCTAGAAGTCTTCTAGTGGAATTTTATGGGCCTTCTAGCTATAGGATCATATCATCAGCAAATAGTTTCAACTCCTTTTTTCCTATTCATATCCCTTTGATATCCTTCTTTTGCCTGATTTCTCTGGCTTGGTTTTCAAGGACTATATTAAATAAAAGTGGTGACAGTGGACAACCTTGTCTTATTCCCGAGTTAAGTAGGAACGCTTTCAGTTGTTCTCCTTTTAGTATGCTGTCAGTTGTTCACCATTTAGCATAATATTGGCTGTGAGCTTGTCATAAATGACTTAGCAAAAGTAAAGTTCCTTTGATCCCTAACTTCTCCATGTTTCGACCATTAATGGATGTTGGCTTTTATCACAGGTCTTTTCTGCATCAATTGAGATTATCATGTGATTTTTATCTTTAATTCTGTTTAAGTGAATCACATTTTTTTATTTGTGTAAGTTGAACCAACTTTGCACCCCTGGAATGAAGCCCACTTAGTTGTGATATATTTTTAACGAGTTTTTTGAATGCCATTTGCTAAAATTTTATTAAGGATTTTTGTATCTATCTATATTCATTAGAGATATTGGTCTGTAGTTTTCTTTTCTTGATGTTTCTTTATTGGGTTTTGGTATCAGGGCTATGGTTGCCTAATAAAAAGTGTTTGAGAGAGTTCCTTCTTTTTCATTTTCATGGAATAACTTAATAAAAAGAGGTGTTAGTTCTTCAGTAAAAATCTAGTTGAACTCAACTGAGAATCCATCAGGTCCTGAGCTTTTCTTCTTTGGAAGGCTTTTAATTGCTGTTTCAATTTCACAAAATGATATTGTCTGTTTAGGTTTTTAAGTATCCTCCTGCATCAATTCAGGAATGTCTTATGTGACTAGGTATTTGTCCATGTCTTCAAGATTATCCAGTTTGGTGGAGTATAGTTTTTCAAAATAGGTTCTGATAATCTTCTGGATTTCAGAAAGGTCAGTGGTGCTCTCTCCATTTTCCTCTCTAATTTTGTTGATTTGCTTCTTTTCATTCTTTCTTTTGGTGAGATTGGCTAGGGGTCTATTTTATTTATTTTTTCAAAGAACCAACACTTCAATCTGTTGATTCTTTGTATTGTTTTTTAATTCTCAATTTCTTTGATTTCAGTTCTGATCTTGATTATTTCCTGTCTTGCACTAGTTTTAGGATTGAATTGTTCTTTTTGTAAACGCTTGAGGTGGACCATAAGTTTATTTATTTGGAATCTCTCTGGATTTTTTATATAGGCTTTCAGTATTATACTACAAAATTTCCTCTTAAGAATGCTTTCATACAGTCCCAGAGATTTCAATATGTTGTGTCCTTATTCTCATTCCTTTCCAAGAATTTCTTGATTTCTGCTTTCATATCCTCTGATCCATTCTTCATTTAAGAGGATTTTATTCTGTTTTTTTCTTGCTATTGATTACTAGCTGCATCCCATTGTGATTTGATAGGAAACATAGGATTATATCTCTTTTTATTTGGTAAGATTTCTGTTGTGGACTAGAATATGATCTATTTTGGAAAAAGATCAATGTGCTGATGAGAAGAAGGTAAATTAAGCTGTTTTGGGGTGGAATATTCTGTAGGTGTCTGTTAAGTGTTGTTTAGTCTGAAGATACCTTTATTGATAATCTATTGGTGATAAAGATGTATTGAAGTCCCCAGTATTATTGCATTGTAGTCTATAAGGGACTGTATCATACAGTTCTTTTTCCACATATTTGGGAGTGTTGACATTTGGGGTACAGATATTTTCTAAGGTTATATCTTCTTGTTGTATTATTCTTCTTACTAAAACATAGTGGCCTTCTTTGTCTCTTCTGATTAAATTTTGATTAAAGTCCACTTTGTTGGATATAAGTATCACCACTCCTGCTTGTTTTCTTGGGCCGTAAGCATGGTTAGTTTTTTCCATCCTTTCCCCTTCAATCTGTGGATGTCTTTGGCTGTAAGCCACATCTCCTACAAGCAGCATATTGTTGGATTTTTTTTCTTATCCAATCTGCTAATCTATATCTTTTGATTGGGGCACTGAGACAATACACATTCAGTATTAGAATGGACAAGTGATTCTGGACACTGCCATCAAGGTTTTTGCTTTATTTTGTGCTGTCTTGATTACATTTTGGTATATTTTATTTTTATTGAACTTTGTGTCTGTGATCTTTGGGAGTTTTTTGGCCTGTTCCACTATTTGAATTTTGTCTTTCATAATTCTTTGTAGTGTTAGTTTTGTGTTCATATATGGTGCTAGTTTGTTCTTGTCATGGAATGTTTGTATTTCCCAATAGAGTTTGAAGCTGAGTTTGGCTGGGTATAGTAATCTTGGTTGACAGTTATTCTCTTTCAGGGTTTGGAATATTTCATTTCAGGCACTCCTTGCTTTGAGTGTTTGAGTTGAGAAATCAGATGTGATGTGATCCTTATTGGTTTGCCTCGGAATGTGACTTAGTGTTTCTTTCTTGCAGCTTTCAATGTTCTTCCCTTGTATTCTCTGTTATACATTTTGAATATGATGTATCTCTGTGACTTTCTCATTGGGTTAGGTCTATTTTGTGTCCTATATGCTTCCTGAATGTGCATGTCTGTCTTGTTTGTGATATGAGAGAAATTTTCTTTAATTATCTAATTGAGAATGTTCTTTATGCCTTCCATTTGTTGTTCAATGTTCTCCTCTATCCCATTACTCTCATGTTTGTTCTTCTGATTTCATTCCAGAGCTCTTGGAAATTCTGATCATGTTCTGTAAGTTTTCTTTATTTCTTTCCACCTCTTCCATGAATTCATTATTACTCAGCCTGCCATCACTATCAGTTCTTTCTTCGAAAACTGAAGTTCCATGTTCTACTGAATTTAATCTTTTATTAAATTCTTCCATTGATCTTTTAATTTGATTGACTGTGTTTCTCAATTCTAAGAGTTGTCACATCTCTTTTCAGTATATCTATTTCTTTGTTAAAATGGTCTTTCAGCTCCTGTAATTTCTCTCTTATTCCTTCATTAAATCTTCTTTTAATATTTAATCATTTAATAATCAGATTTTTTCACTTTTCTTTCAATTTTCATCTAGCTCTGTATGTATGGGCTTCTTGGTTGGGGAGTTGTGAGTTGGAAGAGGAGATTTGTTTTACTTTTCCCTCATTTTTAAGGTTTTCTTCTTACTCCTTAAATTGAAATGGATTCTTTTTCTTTTTAATTTGTACATGAGCTTTTGTGTGTGATTGTCTTGCTTGTTCAAATTTTTTCACTGTATTTCATGTATGGGTCTGTGTCAGGGAGATGGGTCCTGAGATTCTTCTCTCATTATTCCTCCTTGGGTCTTTGTTGATAGATTGGTGTTTCTTACTCCTTCCTTTCTTGAATTGGAGTACTATTGGGAAAGTTGAATTCAGTAACAGAATCTCTAATCTATGGATCTTTAGTGCCCCTGTAGATTACCAGCACCTCACGGACTACAGGGAAAGAAGCAATATTGATAGCCAATGTAAACAGTATTCAGCTTTGAACTGGTTACATAGATCTGACTACGATTATTACAATGTTAATTGCTACCTAAGTCATTAACGGTAGTGTCGATGACTATCTTCAGAGGAAATAATGTTTAACCATCATCTACATCTGGGTTGAAAGCCAACACCAGTTATTGACATTAGCATTCATAGCAGTAAAGGATGTACAGACTAATGGTGAGGGCTCGAGTAGTACAAAGCAGTTGGGACTAGGTGATGGAAAGGTTACAGATAATTGGGAGAAAGGGAAGTTTGAAAGGAAGGTAGAGGGAGATTTACAATTTCAGAGTATGTACAGGGAGAAAGTAGGGAAGATGTAGTATGTGATGGATTAAAAAAGGAGAGGAAAAAATAAAGGTAATAATATAAAGGAAGGGGGGTTGGAGAAGCGGATATGGTACTTGCCTGGCATGCATTAGGACATGGGTTTGAACCCCAGCATCACATGTGCAACAAAGTGATGGAGCAGTGAAAAACATATGAAAAACCAAATAAAATTTATTTTCTCTCACTGTCTCTCACTGTCCCTCTCTCTCTTTAAAAAAATAATATAATATATATATATATATAAACAAAATAAAAATAATATAAATGAAGAGTGAGAGAGCTAATATCAGAAGGAATGGTAGAAGGTGAGTCAGGGGATAATCCAAATGATAGACAATACAAATCAGAAACAAAATATACTGATCAAAAATCAAACCTGCAGAAGGCAGGGAAAGAAAAATATGTACATTAAAAGAAATGCTCTAAATAAAGAGAGGAAAAGGAAAAGAAGAGAAAGAGAAAAAGAAAAAGAAAAAAGGAAGAAGGAGACCTAATACAGAAGAGAAAACAGACAAATATAAATTAATTAATAAATGAATAAACAACCTTTTAATGAAAGATTGAGACAAATATTTCCACTGAAGTAGTCAACATAGACCATGGAGGGTAGAAGGTCATTGTCTGCTGGAGTTATGACTGCACCACCCAGGTCTTGAATGGGATTACTCTCAGTGTGTGTCTCCTACTGTGTCTAATAATAAAGGTTAGGATGGGTGTGCTGGGTCTAATCAGGCCTCAGGACTTTGCTGGGTTATGTCTGATTTGGAGAGGTTAGAGGATCACCCACCACGTGTCTGATGTTTGATAGTCTCAGCTGGAAATCCGATTTAGGGAACCTTCCCTGAATTCTTGTTGTGGGGTGAGGTGCAGTCCATCAGTTCCTCTGTTGACCACAAACACAACCTTTCTGGACTTCCTGGGGCTTAGTCCCTGAACACACATCTGCCCACCAGGTCACATTGCACTTCAGCTTGTTAAGCATGCCTCCAGACTTCATGGGGGTGCTAGCAAGTTTGTTATGCCTTTGGTTTTTCAACTTAAGACTCTCTGGACAGAGTACTCTCTATGTCTGTTTTGTACTTGTTATTAGCACAGGCACTAATTAATTACATTCCACTGTCTGCCAGGATCTCCTGGTTCCTGATGCGAAGAATCAGCCAGGTTACCTGCCTCTTGGAGCAGCTGCTGGCCTGGGTGGCCACCAGCTCAGGGTTCCCCAGCTTCTGTCTCAGCTGCACATCCAGTTCTTCCCACTCCAGTGTTTTTGCTTGCATGGGTTGCCAGACTCTTGACTCATTCCTGGATCCTAGAGCCCCACCTTCTCAAGATGGCAACCACACTAAATCTCTTCCTCTGACTTGGAACCAAGTCACATCTTATGTGTCTGAGTGTTATCCCTGGGCTTAGCCAAGGACTGGGAGCCCTTCTTGTCTTGGGGTTCTCAGTGTCAGATCTGTCTTTTGTGTATTTCTGATCTCTTTGCTCTTTCTGTGCTGAGCTTGCTATGCTGCCATGGGTGCAGCAGTGCAGGGCGGGATGTACTGCTGCAGGTAGTCTGAAACCCATGTGTGTCCACTGCCCCCTGGTTAATGTAGCCTGACCTCTGAGTCTCTAAGACTCTTTGTCTAGTATTGAGTTTCAGGGAAGTTTGTCCTTCACCACCTTGCAGAAAGGCAGTTTTCCTGCTTTTCTCATCCTACCTTACAGATTGAATGTAAATGTTCCTGTCCTACAGTCTATCACCTTTATAAGTCTCTGGGTTTTAGTTCTTATTGCTTTCTAATTTTCATTTCCAAAATCTGGTGGCTCTATTTCTATAATGCATTAAACAGAACTGAAAAAATATTCAGTATGACATTATAATTAATGATGAGAAAAAGGGAGATGTGGAATTGGAGTAGAGGTGGAGGTAGAGAAGAATGAGATTAAAAAGTACATAGGAGAGTAAATATTCTTTTATGTGTTGCTTCAGCATATTCCCAAGATATTCCTAAATTTAAGAAATAAGTCAACAAGTCCTCTATCTTAGCTAACCATTATGTAGGTTGGAACTATTTTTCAGGAACTACCCAATCACTCTTTATAGAATTCTGTATCAAGCATTGTTTGAATCATAAATATGAGGAAGACACAGTCTTCTCTATGATTGTTATCCACTAGTAGAGGTGAGAAAAAGAACGAATTCATGAATTTGAACACAAATCCATGTTATAAATTGATTATGCTTGTAACTATAATCCAATAGAAATGTAATGTTATGAAAAAATAATTTTCCAAGGCTGGAGAAGCAGCTCAGCAGTTGAGCACTTGCCTGGCATGTCCAAGGACCTGGGTTCAAACCCCAGCACAACATATACAATTAAGTGTTGGAAACAAAATCCAGATGAAACAAAAAATAAAAATTGACTCTGTATCTCTCTCATATACTCTCTCACTCTTAAAAAAATAATAATTATCTGGAAAGTGGAAATTCTAAGGATAAGATTTAGGCTGAAATAGAAAAATCAGGGTAATGAGTATAATTACAACCAGTTGATAATTACTTGTCAAACAAACAGCAAAAAAACTTGAAAGTAGAGCTCAAGCAGAAATTTGAAAAGGCAGGATATGATTCACAGATATCTTTCTAATTGGGTACATTACTTTACTCAGGAATTAGGAAAGTGGAAAAAAAATAACAGAAAATGGTGAATTCTATTACTATTTCTAGTAATAGGAAAAGAGATAAGTGCATTGAGCAACGAGCAGCATGACCCCAAAGTACACACTGCCATGTTGCCCTGTGACTTGTTAACACTTATTATACCAAATATGGGTTTTATTACCAATCAGTGAATTAAAATGTATTATATAAATCAAAAGCAAGAATACACAAGGAAGATAATTATTTGTATTCCATGTAAGAAAGAAGTATGGAAAATATCTGTAAAAGGAATGAAGCAGACACAGTGAAGGGTAGAACTACAGAGAAAAAGAGAGCTACTGTTGACAGTCTAGAATATCATAGACTTTGAGCAGTAGCTTAGGTCTGCACAAAAACAATTCTTTGGAATTTTTATTTTTGCCTAGAAAGAGAGGTCTGAGGGTATTTTCATTGGAATATGCAAGTAAGGCATTCCAAGGCTCAAAAATTGGAAACCACTCAATTTTTCCCTAACCAGCAGATGACCACTGTACACTTAATTGCATTCCCCAATTTTAAAAAATCACTATCATTTTATAAAATGATAAAAATTCTCTAACTGTCCTAAAACAGACAAGTTCCAATTGCCATAAAAGCAAACTCACACTGAGAATAATATAAGCATTCAGAAATTTCGAGGAAATTCCCTTATTTGCTGCCAAACTCTTTTTTTTTTCCAAAATCCATGTGCAGTTTCTTAAATGATTTCATGATTTCAACATAATGTGCTTAATTGGATTTGTGGTCAGAAATATGAACTGTACTTATTGGAATCTCAACCAATTCTGTTCTCTCTGGAATATTCTTATTAATATATTGAAAAGTTAGAGTACCACCCTTTCTGTAAAATGAATGATTCAACAATTCCTTAGGATTTCTCACAAAGGAAATAGAGACATATAACCTGAAATGATAACAAATGAAGAGACTTAAAAGTATCAGAATTCTAACACATGCAGATACGGTGATATTATGGAGTGCTCTTTCATATTTATTTACATTGGTCTGAATATTTCATTTGGGGCTATTTGTTTTGAAATTCTTTAACTATTAATACTTTTGAAATTATACTGGGCAAGGAGCTTATCATGATATACATTATATTCAACCCTAAAATCTCAGAGACATAATTCTTTAAGTCAATTAGGGTCTTTGAAGTTATATATTCTAATTTTGTTTGTTGTCAGTGATTTTTTTAAATTTTTTTTTATTTTTGAACAACCAAGTCCAAAGTGACATTTGTTTAAGTTTTTTATTTTTGAGCAACCATACAAGTTTTTAACAAAATAATATAAAATGTGTATATATTCTGGATATTGCAATTACCCTCAGGAGTGCCCCCCCCAATTACCCTCCCTTGTCCCGCCCTTCCCCTTCCCACTATATCTCTAAAAAAAGTATTAGGTTGTAAAACATACATCTTATCTGGGTTTAACACATGCTAATAGACCAACTTTCTCATTGTCCAGGGTCTAGTCCCCACCTCCACAGATGAGTGGAGAAAATCAACCATTAGATCTCTGGGTTAAGCTGATTTTACTCAACATGATCTCTTCCATAGCCATCCATTTACCTTCGAAGGCTGCAATACCATTGTTTCTAGTTGCTGTGTAATATTCCATGGTATAAATGTACCACAGTTTTTGGATCCATTCTTCCAGTGAGGGACATCTGGGTTGTTTCCATAGCCTAGCAATAGTAAATTGTGCTGCTATGAACATAGACATTGCTGTGTCACTGTAATGTGCTGATTCTAAGTCCCCTGGAAAGATACCCAGGAGTGGAATAGCAGGGTCATATGGTGGACTCATCCCTAGTTTTTTGAGGATTCTCCACACTGCTTTCCAGAGGGGCTGTACCAGTCTGCAGCTCCACCAACAGTGTGTTAGTGTGCCTATCTCTCCATAGCCCCTCCAGCATCTATT